>OOFC01050055.1:8427-20991 GCA_900323345.1 Pseudochromis fuscus | reverse complement strand
GGGTAGATGCACATTTTCTGATTCTGTTTTGTTTTTTAATGGGGTTTGTAAACTTTATGCATTCAGACACACACACACACACATACACACCATCATCTCCCTCGCACTTCCTCCTCCTCTCTGTCCCCTCCCTCTTTTTGTTTTTGTTCATTCTGAGTAGATATGATGTTGTACTGTTAATTCTGAAATTCCTGTTTTTGTTTTTGTAATAAAATTAAAAGCGACTGTAGTTTGTTTTCAGTGGACTGTTTTCTTTCAGAGGGCGGCGGGTGCTTTTCTTCTTCTTTCATGTGGTGGTTTTATTTCTTCTTCCACTTGGGTCCGGGTCTCGGGGGCAGCAGCCTCAGCAAAGACCTCCCTCCCCCCCAGCCACTTCCTCCAGCTCTTCTGGGGGAATCCCCAGGCCACCCGAGAGGGATTCAATCTCTCCAGCTTGTCTTGGGTCGGCCGTCACATCTCTTGGTTGAATATGCCCGAAACGCCTCCCCAGGGACGTGACGGGAGGCATCCGGACCAGATGAACCACCTCTATGGGGTGGACTCAGTCACACCCAGATATCCGAGATCTTCACCCTATCTGTGAAGCAGGTTTTCGCCTCACGACAAGTACTCTCAGATGTGTAGGCCTACTTGCGATTTCACAAGCAGAAACCTGCTCTGCTTCTTGGTACAGAGTTAAAGTTGTGTCATAAAGCTCTGGACGGACAGATTTGCGACGTTACTGTTGGGTGACGTAGGGGAACTGGCCATACCATGTGACACGAATTTCTCAAGTTAAACCTTTTTCAACTTGTGCGACATGACTGTCGCATCTACTCACATCACCCTCCCCATTCACTTAAGGCGCTTTTCCACTAGTACCTACTCGTCTCGCCTTGGTTGCGTTTCCGTTGACATGCAGACCGTTGACATGCGGGGACAAATGTTTCTGGGCTGTGTAGTGATGATGCAATGACGCAGTGTTGATTATCACCATTATTATCCAATCCCATTGCGTTTGCGTTTTGCTCTATCTGAATGCCCCGTGAGGTTGAGCCTGGCCACCCTGCGAAAGAAACTCATTTCGGTCACTTGTAAGATGTCATTCTTTCAGTCATTACCCAAAACTCATGACCACTGGTGAGGGCTGGGATGTAGATCAACCAGTAAATCGAGAGCTTTGACTTCAACTTCCTGCTCCATCCTACCCTCGCTCGTGAACAAGATCCCAAGATACTGAACTTCCTGCACCTGGAGAGGGTAATCCCCCTTTTTCCAGCTGAGAACCATGGTCTCACACTTGGAGGTGCTGACCTGGGGGCACCTAGAAATTCTGTCCAAAAAAGTTCTGAACAGAACTGATGAGAAAAGGTCCGCCCTGGTGGAGTCCAGCCCTCACCGGGAACAGAACCGACTTACCACTGGTGTTTGAGTCCCTTTGGTCGTCGGGTTAAAAACAGGGACATTTAAAACAAAATTTCTGGATTTTTTTCTCTCGTGATGCATCAGCAGACTTTCACAATCTTCAATAAAACAATAAAAGTGAGTGTTTCTCATGATCATCATATGACCCATTACAGTTCCACGATATATCGGAGCTACTGGAGCTTTATGGTGTACGGAAAATGGCTTGATTCCCAGCAGCTCTTCAGGTTGTAAAGGTTTGACCTGCGTGAATGATTCAGTTTCATTTTATTAGCTGTTTAACCAGACGAAATCTTTCAAACGGGCCTTTGGTCCAAAGAAAACAGACAATATGTGGTTGAACAGACTCGTTTTGTTGTTGGTTGTTTGGCTCGTCGTCAGATTTAGGTCCCGGTGAAGGTGCTGGTGGATCTGGTGACAAGATGAAATAAAAGAGGCCACATGCTTGAATTGTCTAGTTTTACAAGCTACTTTACATCTATAAACATGTGGTCACACAGTAGCTTCACCCAGACAATGGTCAGCACTCTGTCAGGTAAGTGGATCTGGAGTGGTTCGTCTTTATCTCTGATGTTGTTACTGCACTACAAAGATGTCTCATGTTCAAACTGATAAACTTTGTTGTTTGTTGGGTTTTGTTTTGGAAGGATTAGCTCCAATTGACTTCAATACAAATATAGCAGTTTCAGAGTTGGAGCCAGCCTCCAGTGGCCGTTGGGAGTATTGCACTTTTTTGCACTTCTGCATTGTCCTCATTTTTTGGCCTCACTTGCAGAATCAGAAACTTTATAGATCCCTGATGGGAAAATGTGTTAGTTACAGTTTTTTGCATGACACTAAGTCCATTTCTATCCACAGTCCATGAGTAGGGGTCTGGTATTTGTTGTAAATGTAGATGTCTCTCTCTCTCAAACAGGTTGATAAAACTACCACATCATGGACACCATCAGAGGTTTTCTCAGCATCTTGTCCCTCAGCCGGGAAGAAGCCGTCCTCACATCAGCGGGTGTTGCAGGACTTTTCCTGGTCTACTCCCTGCTGGGCCTCGCCACCATCATCTGGGCTTTCTTCTACCACCGCGGCAAATTCAGTCTTTACAAAAGATCCATCATCCTGGGCTGCACTCGCCATCACAGTGACGTCAGTGCTGTTGATTATCTCCCGCACTTTCTAAACTGGCTGCTTATTGTGGACACTGTGAGTTTCATATCAGCAGTGATCTTGGGGTTTGCGTTTGCTGCGCTCTCCAGCACTTCCATTAACATGATTTTTTACACCTTCGCTGTCTGGTTTGTAGCGAGATGGTACGGGATAATCTTACAACTCCTTAGTGTCCTGGTGAGCCTCATTTACATGTCGCATCCACAAGAGAGAGCAGGGCTGCACTGTCTGCTCGTCGTGATTATTATGATACTAATACTTGGGCTTCCTATTTTTATATTTATACACATTCTGGCCGCAGGGCTTTTTGATGCGTTGGTCTTTATTTTGACTTTGAGCATCATTGTGAGATTTATGTTCCCTGTTTCACCCTCTGTTACCCCCGTGGCTCACACTGTGAAGAAACAGGTCATGGTCGCCGCCATGTGCACCTTCCTGATCGTCTTCTTCCCCTCCTTTATTCTTCAGTGCTTGATTCTCTACGACCCCACCGACCACTATGAAATCATCTACATGACTGTTTTGATTTTCACCAACTGTCCTCTGATTATCGACGGACTCGTGTGTTTTCTCATCCTGAAGCTGTTTGCTGCAGAGAAAGAGCAACAACTGCAGCAGCAACAACCACGACAGCAGCCGTGGCAACAACAACCGCGGGGTGTGGACAACCCAGGATTTTATCCTTCTGAAAATGTATCTGCACAACCTGGGAATTTACAGCAACAGGAACATTTTGCCATGCAGACATTTGATAGATGATGAAAGGGACTGGGGGGGTCGTTCTAGGAAGTGGGTTTACCTGGTCGCTTCGTTCACGTCTATATACAGTCATGTGATTAATATGCAGAATCTTCAATCTGAACACACATGATGATTTTATTGTGACTTGGAGATCTACAAATAAAACTGAACTCAACTCAACTGGAGTCAGAGTTTTTTTTGGAGCTACCCTCCAGTGGCTGTTGGTGGTATTGCACTTTTTTTTGCACTCTGGCTTCACATCTGAGACCTGATCACTGTGTCCAGTTATTTATAGTTTATGGTCTCCACTTAATAACCTACAGCTCACACACCGTGCACCAACACAAACAGATGAGATTTGCTTCGTCTGGTGATAAGAAATAAATCCATCCAAATTTACGACGTACTTTACAGCCATTGTTTTCCATCCACATTAATGAGCAACACCAAGGTCAGCTGTGACCGTGTATAATAATAATAACAATAATAATAATAATGCACTTTATTGAGATACTAAGTGTACAGTCAGCAAATCTGAGCAGGGATCTCATTTATTTCATGTTTAGTTGTGAAAACCTTCAGAAGTAAACTGTCAGTTAACAAACAAATCTGTGAAATGACGGATCCAACGCTTCATTTTAATTGTCATTGTGTAAAATTGTAGAAATAAATGTACAGTGTTAACCTTAAATTCAAATGTTTTTTAATTAACACAGAATTATCATTTGTGGATTGTAATACATTTATAAAGTCCTCTGAGGATGTTTTCCCCCTAATCTCTGCCAGTCAGACATAGTTTCAGGTATTGAGTAAAATAAGGTAAAATCCTTTTTGATGTGTCCTGTGATGACTGAAGTTCGAGGATGGAAAAGGTGTGTTTGTTGTTCAGTCAAATCTAAGTGGAGATCATAGTTCACAGCTGGTTGGACACAATCCAGGAAGCAGATTATGTAACCACGGTGTAAAACACACCCGTGCAGCATGGGTGTGATTTCTGGGAGTAGAACAAGGTTGAGCCATCAACACCTACACCCTGTCAATCATTACACACCTCAGTGGGACAATAAGATGGTCAAAGGAGGAGACAGAGGCCACTGATACCAAGATGCTCCTCAAAACCTACATAGTTTCTTCAGGGAGGTAACGTCAGAGGAGACACTGATTGCACAATACCTCACAAACTGGTGTGTGCAACTGGTGTCCCTGTATGACATCAATGTAACGGTTGTAGATGCTTCGTAACTCTCCACAGTCTAAGTAATGTATCTCAGTGTGTGTGTGACACGTGGTCTGACTGATCTGCACTGAAACAGCAGGAGGTGAGGCTGCAGTACCTCTGCCTTACACCAGGGGTGTACCAGGGGGCTGGACGTGGAACCGTGGACCAGCCCGTTACCCTCGCTCGGGTTCTGGAGGGGGCATGGCAGTTTGCCCAACCAGTCCACATGTGTTTTGTGGACTGGGACAAGGCCTGTGTCCTCAGGGTAACCCTATGGGGGCGACTCCGGGAGTACAGAGCAGCTCTGTACCGAAGGAGTGTGAGTCTGGTCTGCGTAAGTCGGACCTGGTCCTGGTGAGGGTTGGACGCCCCCAGGACTGCCCTTTGTCAGTGGTTCTGTTCATTACTTTTATGGACATAATTTGTAGGCGGTTGGTGGAGGGGGTTGGATTTGGTGACAGGAGGATCTGCTTCTTGAGGAGGATGTGGTTGTCTTGGCTTCACCGAGCAACGACCTCCAGCTCTCACTGGGGCGGTGTGAAGCGTCTAGGATGAGGATCAGCAAATGTGGTTCTCAGCAGGAAAAGGGTGGATTGCCCACTTTGAGATGGAGAGGAGGTCGTGCCTCAGGTGGAGGAGTTCAAGTATCTCGGGATCTTGTTCACAAATGAGGATGGGGTGGAGCGAGTGTCAACCACCCAGGGACTCCTGAGTCCCACCTTCAGCTCCAGAGTAGACAGAGACCAGCCCTTATGAGGGAGTTTGGATCCAGAGCTGACACTGTGAGTGAAGGGGAGCTTAACTGGGTCTGGTCTGTCTCTCAACCTCCCTCACCAGCTCTGGCTCCTCCCCCCCAGTGAGGTCACATTTAGATGGCCAGTTTCTGCTCCATGACATCGTGGTCCACCCCGCTCTCTTCTACCATCCAATGGTCACTGTAGCCCAACACGATGGTGGGTCCACCTTGTCCTTTTTAAGGCCACGCCCAGCTGGGTTACGTGAGCTGTCTGACCACCGGGGCTTTATAATGAGTTCAGGTGACGCCTCTGACGAGAAAAGCAAATAAACCCCTTAAATTTATGATGTACTTTCGCTATAAATGAGACAGTCTCACAGCACCGTTGCTCAGACAGTATATGGTCAGCGCTCTCTGTGTCGGGTAAGTCAAACTTGATTTTTTTTTTAATTTGTAATGTACATTACTGCTTTTTACTTCACAGTATAGAATTACTGCTCTATTTGTAGCTTTAATTTGATATAACATTTTATTTACTTTTTGTCTTTATAAGGTTTAATGAAGGATAGTTACATGTGTGAAAATCATTTGTAATTCACCAACAAATCTTTGCTAATCAAAGAATCAAGATTTCTTTATTGAATCAAAAATAATTTATGAAATTACAATAAATTGGTGAAAACATTTTACCAGCCTGTTTACATGACGTAGCCTGAGTGTCTCTCTCAGATTTACCAGAAGTATTGATGACATATATGCAGACAAAGATACCGATTAGTGTCATACATTAGAGCAGTGGTCTCCAACCTTTTTGCACCACGGACCGGTTTAATGTCAGCATTATTTTCACAGACTGACCTTCAAGGTGTGGCAGATAAATACAGTGAAAATAATATAACACGACCGGCATAAAAAGTTGTCCTCTTACCCTTTTCAAAGAAGCTCTTCAAAGACGTTTGTAGTTTATTCATTTTCGCTAGCTTGCGGGCTTACTTTTGGATGACGTATCTGACCTTATACATGATACATGATACGTTTTATCACGTGACCGAGACAAGCGTATCACGAGGTAATGGCAAAAGTTAAGCTGAAGAGAATCCGGTCGTTCCTTTCAAAATAAAATGTCTTTCAGACTCTAATAATAAATGCAACGGAAGTTATATTTTTATTTATTTTTTCTGTGCGGCCCGGTAACAACTGCCCCACGGACCGGTACCGGTCTCCGGCCCGGTGTTGTTTTGTAACATTTTCGCTGGTGTTGTGCCATGAGAGTCTTTGAAATTTAACAAATGTGCCGTAGTTCAAAAAAGGATGAAAAAAGCAAATATTTTCACAAATATGTGTCCTGTGTAAGTTTATACTGTTGTTTTTGTCAGTCAGTCATCATGTACACCTGATTTCTCAGTTAGTTAATCACCTTCATTTATCTATCTGCTGAGTCCTGTGGGTCAACCACGCCCCACAGGAGTCTGCTATAACTTCCACTCACTCCTTTTCGGATATATGATTTATTTAATCACTTGATATGTTTTATTGTTTTAGTTTTCATGCATTTGGCTTTTGTGGAGTATTTTCTTTTTTTAAATGTCTGTCCACTGTTGTATTCTAATTTTGGTTTATTTTTATTATCATCATTAATATCATTATTATTACTATATTTTTATTACTATTATTGTTATTTTTTTTTTTTTTCCGAAATAAGAAATATAAGAAGAAAGAAGAAGAAGAATATCTGTCAAACAAACAGAAGAAATATTGTAAAATGACAACAGTAAGATTTGGTATTGTTTACCAGTGGACTGATACAGATCTTTTCTCTCTCCAACAGGTTTCTACCACATCATGAACACCACCAGTGATTTTTCCCGCAGCTTCTCCGTCGGACGGGAAGCAGCCGTCCTCGCATGGATGGGTGTTGCAGGAAACCTTGACGTGGCTGCAGGACTCCTCATGGGCTACTCCCTGCTGGGCCTCGCCATCACCATCGGGGCCTTTTTCTACCACCGCAACAAACTCGGTCTTTTCAAACAAGCCTTGATCCTGGGCTGCACTTACCGACAGAGACACCTCAAAGGTGTTCAAAACATCCACCCCGCTCTCATTTCTCTGCTAACAATGGATGTTGCAACTTTTATCACAGCAATGATCCTGGGGGGTGCGTTTGTTACATCCTCCTGTGGCCCTGACAGGATGTGTGTCATCACTGAGACCGTTTGGTTTATCACCAGATGGTACGGGATCATTTTACAGCTGGTTTGTGTCCTGGGGTGTCTCATGTACCTGTCTCAACCACAGGGGGAAGTCAAGCTGCGCTTTCTGATGACAGGGATGACTGTGTTGGTTACTGTTTTGATCCCTGTTTATGTATTTATCACATATGTAGCCATATACATCCTGGGAGCCATCACCATTATTTTGACTTTGAGCATCATTGGGAAATTTGTGTCCCCCGTGTCTCCGTCCTGTCCCCCCGTGGCTCACACTGTGAAGAAACTCATCATGGCCGCCGCCATGTTTACCTCCTTGATCGTCTTCTTCCCCACTTTTATTCTTCAGTGCTTGCTTATCAATGACTTCACCTATGGCATCATCTACCTTAACGTGTTGTATTTCACAAACTGTCCTCTGGTTATCGACGGACTGGTGTGTTTTCTCATCCTGAAGTTGTCGGCTGCAGAAGAAGAGCTGCAAACGCAACAACAACAACAACAACCACAACAGCAGCAGTGGCAGTGGCAACAACCACAACAACAGCAGCAGCAGCAGTGGCAACAACAGCAGCAGTGGCAACAACAACAACAACAACCACAACAGCAGCAGTGGCAACAACCACAACAACAACAAAAGTAGCAACAACAACCACAACAGTAGCAGGGGAAACAACAATCTCAGAAACCAACTTCTGAAGCCAATTTTTTTTGTATAATTCTATGTTCTGTCCAGATCTGAGGATGTTTTCCTTTCAATCTCTGTCAATGTATATTCTGGATGATTATTGATCAGTCACACATGCAAAATAAACTTGATCAATGGCTTTTAAAATGACTTTCTCGTACCAACAATGTGTTTGAGTCACTTTGGTCACAGATGTTTGATACATGTTACTTTTCCTTTCATGATGAATCAACAGACTTTAAAGATCTATTCTGCTCATTTCTAGGTTTTTTGTATATTATCCTCCTCCTCTGGAGTAGTTGTGCACAGACTGCCTTTCAAAAAAGATCATATTTATATCATAAAGTCCATTTATTCAGTCCCCTGTCTGAAACAGGCTGTTTCCTTGGTAACACTGAGTAACAGGTAAAGCAGGGCACTGGAAACAGGAAGACAACATGAGGATGAGGAGCAGGTCCCAGAAGAAAATCAGATTCAAGTAACAGAGTAAACTGGCCAGAGTGTGTCCCACTGAGGTAACACAACAATGTGGCAAAGAGTAGCAGGAAAACCAGGGTGATTTCTCAATGCAAAGTACGCAAGTCCGTACTCTGAAATACTCTGACTCTGAAGTACGGTCTAGTGAGGATGCAAGAACGCACTGAGGGTAAAGTGCAAGTGGAACTTCAGCGTCCGCTCGGGTTTTTAATCTATCAATATACACACACACTAAAACACCAAGTTATCTGCGTTTGTTTTCATATTATCCATATATTAAAATGTTAATAAAAACAATGTAGGATATATGTTATAGAGGCTCGTGCTTGAAGTTTTTGTGGAAAGTAGTAGTTGGAAGATCGGAAAAAGTGGAAAATGGATCGAGTGGCGGTTGCTGTTATGTTATTTTTGCTCTTGTCAAATGCGTTCTGGGTTATTTGGCTGCCCACACAAGTCTGCTTTGATGCCGGCTCGATAATGAAGGAGGAGCGAGAACACATTTTGGTATTTCGTGCGTTCTCGGCCAGATGTGTACTTTGAATTAGAACAGTACTTGGTGTCCGACTGATGACGTTTCATGAGTACACGAAAGTACGGACAGGTCTTCGTGCCAAATGACTACTGACTGACAACTGGTGTGTGCCTCCAGCCTCCTGTGCAGGTCTGGGACTGAGGGTGAAAAGTCTGGAGAGCCCACTCTGCATGACCACACCATAACAACATGAGGGTGGTGTTTATGGCACGACCGAGGTGCCCTTGAGAAAGACACCAACTGCTCCGGGTGCATCGATGAATGGCAGCACCCTCGCCTATGCCCTCTCCATGTATGTTACGGAGCCCCTGTATGTATATATATGCATGTATGTGTGTGGATTGTTTAGGGGATGCCCTGTATGTTGTAGGGTGAAATGCAGTTTGATTGTATGTTTGTGTTTGTACTGTGTAGAAACATGCAATGATAAATAAAGATGTCTTCTTTCTTCTTTGTCGTATATCGACTCTTCACTTGAACAAACATGACTCCTCTTGAAAGCACCGTAAGGTTTTTCCAAGAAGTGATTTATGAGGTACTTTACAGCCAGGAGTGAGCAGCACAAAGAGACGACATCAGTCTCACAGTACCTTTGCCCAGATAACAGTGGTCAGCCCTCTCTGTGTGTCGGGTAAGTCAAACCCCAGTCTTCATTTTCCTGTCGTTTTTTCAATTCGCAATTGAATTTGGAAATGTAAAAAAATGCTCTGGTGTATTTTTGTAGTTTTTTCCAGCTACAATGTTTAATGCAAATCATTTTTTGTGTCATGTGAGTGGAGATCTCTGAGATCTCTGTCCAGGAGGGTCCAGTCCTAGGAACAGCTGAGGTACTGAAGCCTCACACTCCCAGGCCTCTGGTGGTAGAAGCAAAGACAATAAAAAATAAATGTAAATAGTTGTGTTGTGTTGAGTGTTGAGGCCTCCCAGCATGGTTATGGAGTCTGTAGGTGGAGTCCTGTCCAGAACCACTGTTTGGTGCAGTAGTACATACAGTAGTCAGAGTTTTCTTCCCTGTGACCTTTAGCCTCCTGGAGGTGACTCTCCCACCCTCTGGGTCAAACTCTAACTGTGTGGCAACCCCCAAGGTACTCGTGAGTATCCCTACTCCCACCTTCAGCTCCAGAGTAAGACACACCCCCTTTTTCACCGAGAAGAACCAGGTGCTAGTTTGGTGCATTTTGGTTCAAATGTTGTTCCTCCTAAGAACCAGTTTGCTTTTCCTTTTGCAAGGAGCCAAGTTGGAGGCACGTCATTGCATCACCATGAACTGTCAGTTGTAATGTTTTAGTTCACTGCTCTGCTACACCACTCGCTAGCTGCTGGTTTGAAAATGGCGGTTCTGTGTTTACACCATTGGTCACGATAACCCCGCCCCCAACCCCTGATGTAGTCGGTGCTTATAGCTCTGGCCCAGCAAAGAGTTGGTGCTAAGCTCCAGTTTTTAGCACCTGGAGCCGGTGGAAACACAAAGACCTGGTGCTGAGTCAGGAACCTGCTCTGAACCTCTGCTCGGTGGATAAGGGGGTACCAGAGACCGGCCCTTATGGAGGAGTTTGGTTCCGACACTGTGAGTGGATGGGAGCTTAACTGTGTCTAGTCTGTCTCTCAACCTCCCTCACCAGCTCTGGCTCCTCCCCCCCAGTGAGGTCACATTCAACGTGATGATGGCCAGTTTCTGCTCCATGACACCGTGGTCCACCACGCTCTCTTCTACCATCCAAAGGTCACTGTAGCCCAACACTATGATGGACCCTGTGGGTGGTGAGCCCACCCTGTCCTCCCTCGTTACCTTTTCAGGCCACGCCCAGCTGGGTTACGTGAGCTGTCCAACCACCAGATGCTAAATAATGAGCCATCATACTTCAGGTGCCGCCTCTGTCTGATAAGAGGAAAAAAAAGCAGCAGATTTACGATGTACTTTAGCTATAAATGAGCAGCACAAAGCAACAGAGTCAGTCTCATAGTAGCTTTGCTCAGATAATTAATGATCACCTCGCTCTGAGTCGGGTAAGTTTGTTTTTGTACATCACTGCTTTTTACTTCAGTGTATATTTGAGACTTTCTTCCTCTATTAAGTTGAATGAAAACCATTTTTTGTGTTTTGTGATGACTGAAGCAAGGAGGCAACAAATGTGTTCAGATCATAGATTTATTTGAATCTGTCTGATTGTAACAGATTTCAGAGGCTAATCCAAACATGTGGTTTTGAAAGAGTCATTTTTTTAACGATTAGTTGCGTCTTTAAAAAGATGCTTCACACTGTGTCCTTTTATCGGTGTGGACAGTAGTTTTATCATCCTCAATATTCACTTATCAATACAGGTGGATACAGTTTGTTCCCATCAAGCAGTTGGATGAACATACATATAATTACACACTGTTTGTAGCTTTGATTTGACATAAAATTTCATTTACTTTTTGTCTTTTTAATGTTTAATGAAGGACAGTTACACATGTTGCAAAAATGTTCACCAACAAATCTTTGCTCATCACAGAATCAAGTTTCCTCTACTGATAAAATTTGTAAAATTACAGTTTGTAAAGATATTTCACCAATCAGTTTATGTGACACACTCAATGTTATGTAACAGTTATGGATATTTATTTGACATTAAACATGTGGACTGTCTCTGTAATGTGAGAATATGTTGGACTACACTGTGAATCCCAACACATCCATCAAGCAGAGATTTTCATGGACACAAATGTTCACAACTGTCGACACAAACACGTGTCGTATGTGAGCTTTACATCATTTATGGAACTGATATAGACTTTGCTCGCGGTTAGTTAATCACCTCCAGTTAAGTCTCTGCTGAGTCAGCCTCCCCTCACCACTGCTGGACTGATACAGATCTTTTCTCTCTCCAACAGGTTTCTACCACATCATGAACACCACCAGGGACGTTTTCAGTAGATTGTCCCTCAGCCGGGAAGCAGCCGCCCTCTCATGGACGGGTGTTGCAGAAAACCTCGACCTGATTGCAGGACTCCTCATGGGCTACTCCCTGCTGGGCCTCGCCATCACCATCGGGGCCTTTTTCTACCACCGCAGCAAACTCGGTCTTTTCAAACAAGCCTTCATCCTGGGCTGCACTTACCGACAGAGACACCTCAAAGGTGTTCAAAACATCCACCCCGCTCTCGTCTCTCTGCTCACAATGGATGTTATAGGTTTCATCACAGCAATGATCCTGGGGGGTGCGTTTGTTACGTCCTCCTGTGGCCCTGACAACATGTGTGTCATCACTGAGGTCGTGTGGTTTATAGCGAGATGGTACGGTATCATTTTACAGTTGGTTTGTGTCCTGGGGTGTCTCATGTACCTGTCTCAACCACAGGGGGAAGTCAAGCTGCGCTTTCTGATGACAGGGATGACTGTGTTGGTTACTGTTTTGA
>OOFC01050054.1:12170-25609 GCA_900323345.1 Pseudochromis fuscus | reverse complement strand
TACATTATTGGCCTATTACATTTCAAAAAGGGCAAATTAATTACTTTATCAGCTGTCATTACCGTATTTTCCAGACTATAAGCTGCTACTTTTTTCCGACTCTTTGAACTTAAACACCGGTGTTTCTCATGTGTCGGTGGCATGAAGCTCGTTAGCTTTTTACAAGCTAGCAAGCTCCATGCCGCCGATACATTTAGCATCGTCACATCAGACCCGGTCAGAGTGGACCACATGAAACTGTTCGGATAAATTCAATAGCGGCTTATAGACAGGTGAGCTCATAGTCCAGAAAATACGGTACATTGTAGGACCTTTGTCATCATTGTTACAGTTATAAACTTGACTATGTGTTAAAGTCCTGTGTTGTATTGACTCCATACTGAACATCAAATAACTTCAAAAACTAACTTTAAAGTTTAAATATAGACTGATCACAACCTCCACAAGCAACATTTTCCATATAAGGCCAAAAAAAAAGATCTTCGTCACTATTATTATGACAGATTGCAACAATCTACAACATCATATTTATTTATCTACAAATGCTGCATCATGTATATTTCTTTTCTACATTTTTGAGGCAGGGAGAAAGTATTTTTCTGATGCAGGAATGTGAAGTGAGGTTGGATGTCAAGTGAGAGATAAGGTGCAGATGGAGGAAGGTTTAAGGAGACGGGCAGCTGCTCAGTCAGAGCTGTACTGACAGATTGGACTCCTGCTCAATACTGCATTACCTTTCTGAATTATCTCACCTCCGCTCGTTTCTGTCCAAGTTTCTCTTCACCCATCTGTCAGTGCAGATCCTCACTGGCCTCTCTTTCTCTCTGCTTTATCTCCATCTTGGACTCCTCTGTTCTCCTAATGCTGTTCCCATTAACTCTCCACACTTCTCTTCCTCTTTTCACCTTCATGCTGCATCTCACTGAATCAACACAAATCCAGACTTCCTGTTATTGCCTCTCCTCGTTTTTCCCCCCTGCCTCCGTCTTTTTTCATTAACTTTTACTCCTGTCCACTGAATCCAGCTCCTCCTCCTCTTCTTCATCCTTCGTTATCTCCCCATCCAACCTGTGTGGGGTTTGTAGTCGTTTAACAGAAGTTAATTTTAGTTATTCAAAAATGGGATCGATAAATTTAATTGAAGTTTGAATATCTGATCTTTGTTTTTATGTGCGGGTTCGTTTTACGACCACATCACGACCTGTGATCAGGAAAATCCAAACTGCACCTAAAGAGGATTTTGATGTCATGATTTTGAAATCAATAGTCACATCTAGTTAGAAATTAAGTATGGGTTCAATCATTTTAATAAGATTGTATCATGAGTGTAAATTATGACACCAAACCTGTGAATAAATGTGGTTTTGTTTTATTATTTTTACATTTAAAAATATCCTTCCTCGCCTGTAAAAAGCCAAAGCACAGCAGCATTTCCTTAAGTTACACTGTGACTGATTTATAATCACATCGTTGCCAGGATTATGTTCAAACCCAACAACTTTCAAATGAGCAACTTGTTTCATTTCTTTTGTAAACTGCAGAGGGACGGTGACATCAGAGGCTTTGGATCACTGAGGGTTGTTATGCCACTTTATTTAAGGTCAGAGGAGGTTTATTGTGTTTCATGCTTCATATCATAAAGATCCAAGCTGACAGGTGGCTGAGTGTGGAGGCATCACCATAAAAATGTTAATGATCATGAAGTCAGAAGTAGCAAGGATTCGGCCAATGGCTGCATCACTTACAACGCCCCTCAACTATAGACTGTATTTTAAAGATGGACGTAGCCACCAGGTCTTAAAAGTGAAGCTCAGACAGATGTGCAAAAAAGTGCAATACCACCGACGGCCACTAGATGCTGCCTCCAATTGACTTCAATTCAAAAATAATTGTTTTTAATCATGAAATACTCATTTTTTTCATTCTGATGTTATTAATTAAAGTCGACTTTTCTTCTAAAAATTGTTTCATGATGAAGTAGATATTAGATTTCAGGGTGTGGTCAGTTTGATTGACAGCTCTGGTCTCCAGTGGTTTAGAGGTTCATCCACATTGGACAGTGTCCTCAGGTTCAAGGGTCAGACCCGCCTCCTCACTCCTCCCTTCATATCCAAATATGGTCATTTCTGGCTTCAATTCAAATGTAAAACTCCTGATCTCAAGTCACAATGGACGACATGATAGTTTAGCATGTGATTCAGATGTGTGGTGAGTGACAGCTGACGATGCAGTGAGGTGCTCGGAGGAGTTAAGTAACAAAGCATCAAATTTTATACTTTGCAGGAAAAAAAACTGCACCTGTGAAAAGGAGGAAAAATTCAGCAATGGCTCAAATTTAGTTCTCGACTTAAATATTTGGATGAAGCTTGAAAACAACCTGAGTCAGCTCCTGTGTGTGAGGTATGTGCCCCTCACCTCTACCACCATAAGTTAAGATTAAGGCCACACACACACACACACACACACACACACACACACACACACACACTTCATTTTAGCTCATATATTTCCTCCTCTTTTTTGATTATGAAAATCATCATTATTATTGATGTATCTTTCCAAAATTAAAAATTACTTCTTACCAATCAGAGTTCAGTCCAGTGTGTGTGTGTGTGTGTGTGTGTGTGTGTGTGTGTATGAACCAATTTCCACTTTACTTCATCTCCGAGTTGATTCATTGAAAGAATTACAAGTTGAAGTAATTCAATCATTCTGGATTGCCACTCTCATATGCCTCATATGATTGTTAGAGAGGCATATCAAATAATTTCCCTCCATAATTACCACCTTTGGTTCTTCCCATTAACTTGTTAAGCTCCATTTCCTCAGATGATTGCATTTCAGACACAGATAGATTTGTAAGTTGTAGTTTTCTGGGAGTTTCCACATTTATTTCTCTGTTTTTCTGTGATTTTCAGAGTCCTCTCACTGCCTAAACTTTTAGTTTTTGATTAAAACCAGAGGCTGTTTATAGAAGTGGACAAAGTAACTCGGCCTCAGGAACAAGGTCACTACAGGAGGGAAAAGAAAAAACTGCAGATGCTCCAAAAAAACTCCAACTGATGACAATTAATGGAAAATATTGACTAATTTGATTGACAGCTCTGATCTCCAATGATTTACAGGTGGTTTGGAGACTCATTCACCAGGAACTCCAGCCTCATTGGACAGTGTCCTCGGGGTCAAGGGTCAGACCCGCCTCCTCCCTTCATATCCAAATATGGTCACAACATCACCATGACTTTTTCCATCTCATTATTGGAGGCACCTGTGGGCAAAAAAATCACTTCATCATTAAGTAGATATCAGGCTTCAAAAGGAGGAATATTTAGGGGCGTGGTCAGTTTGATTGACAGGTCTGGTCTCCAATGATTCACAGGTGGTGTTTATTTTATTTGTAGTTGAAATTTTTAGCTCTTTTTTTTGGACTTTTATTACGTTGCACCGTCACAATGTGTCTCTGCAGAAACTGAACCAGTCGATCTTCCAGTTGTTTCTTTGAGGATGAATCATCATCAGTAAGAGCATCCAGCTGGAGGGATAAAAACGATCACTCCCTTGCTTTGTTCGTGTGATGGCGGCGGTGTGGAGAGCTCACATCAGTCCAGATCTGCCATAGATGTTAAGTGGTGTAGAGGCGTGACTGCAGAGGCCACAGAGGATGACTGACATCATTTCCATCCTCATTACAGCTCTCACAGCGACCTGTGTCCTGTGGACGGCAGGATTCCCGAAATCTTTCCATCTCAGGATGACGGTGATCAGTCAGACTAACTGTGTATTGATGATCAGTGACCCTGCCTCTGTAATGGGATCAATGGAAACCACAACAGCACATGAGGAACTGATTGGACTCTCATTGTGAGGATGAATCATTCAAACCTGTGATGATTTCTTTGATGCACATCACACATGCACTGGTCCTCTCAGCGAGAACATGAGGACGGGTGACTCATCCCATCGCGTCACTTTTCCTGAGTAATTGGTGTTTTTGATGCAATATGTAGATTATTTCTTCCTGCGCCATGATTGCAGTGAGCGGAGAGTGTTTGGTACATTTATCGGATGTTAATTGTTGTGTTGCATCACGTCCTCCACCGGTACAGCTGCATGTGTTTCTCTTCTACCAGAGTCTCCTTTTACTTTGTTTTTGGCCACGAAAAAAAGGGAATACTGTAAAATAATAACTAAAATAATAACTCATAAAAATACATATGAGGTTTGTATCGATTAATAAAAACATCAATGTCAAATTACAGAACCAAAGCTAGATTCGAATGGTCACTAATTGTATTAAAATTTAAATATTGTATATTTACAGTATTAAACCTGAATTTAATCTTTATCTATTAAATTCCTTTGTTAAAGATTTATTATTCATTTAATTTATTATTTATTTATTTGTGACATTATTATAAATTTGTGTTTTCCATTATATATTTGTCACAAAATGTTTAGATTATATGGTGATATAGAGTTACACCTTTAACATTATTTTACATTAAATTTAACTTTTTGTCTCCATAAAATATTCCTGTATTTTTTTATTTTTTTTATTTTTTAAGTATTTTTTAAAAAACGAAAAATTGTGGAAAAATTGCATATTTTTTTCCACAGTTTTCTGTATTTTATAAATTTGTGCTGAATTTAATTTTTTTTTAGAGTATCCACAAATCTGAAACACATATCTATCTGTTGTATTTCTTTTGTATCTGCTTGTTAGATCACAAACAGCTGTAATATTAATCAAAAAGTGTTGGAAGAGAAGGAATAATCTACTTTAAGTAATAATAATATTAATGAAATTACCCAGTTCTTCTTCATCGTTGTGACTTTTAATATTTTTTCTCTTCTGTATTTCCTTTTTTTCTCCTCCTTTGTGTAATTTTATCCCAATATTTGTGCTTTTTTAGGATTCCTCTGAGTTTTACTGTGAAAATCTCAAAAATATCTCTGTAATTTTGTTCCTTTGTACAAACTTTAAATCAAACCGCGATCAAATATCTGCTGATTAATATCATGATAACAGCATAAATCTGTTGGAGGCTGCGACCTCCTCCTTTCCTCAGACTGGATGCAGGATGAGAGACGTGGTTTCACTTTGTCGGAGTATTAGTCATAAATTAATTTTGACCCTTTTTCCTTTGTGATCGCAGTTTTTTTTTGCATAATCAGCCACCTGGTGCTGTGAAACAAAAAGCTGTCTGACAGCTTCTGCAGCGTTGACGATCAGATGTAATTTGACCCATGAAGAGTCTCCCTGGTTTCATTCATGTTTGTAATGAAAAACAACAGCTGACGGAGGTGGGAGGAGTATTTACAGCAGGATCACAGTGAGCAGGATTTAGACACAGATGGAGTTATTATTACTGAGAAGTGCTGCTTTAATCCTCCAGGTCAGACGTGTATTTGGTGGATTCTCGGGTGATGATTGGATATTTTTACACCTCCGGCGCAGATTTGTGGTAATGTCCTCGTCTGACTGCACCCTCTGCAAACGCACCTGAAGGGATTTAACCTTTGAAATATCCGACAATCCTCCCGTGCTGCGGTTATGATTAATATTAAATAAGTTGGCAACCTCGGGATACCTGTGTGCTTCCCGGTGACCTCAGTATTAATCTGCAAGACAATGACATAAATCAAGGCTTAACCTGCAAATAATCCTCACCTGACCTGACGGCAGGAAGTGAGAAGAGAGTTAGAAGTGTAGACGTGTAAAACTACCATATTCCCTCTAATAGAGTCTTTATTTAACTCATCTGCAGAAGGTAACAGGCCTTTATTAGAGGCAGGACTTGATTTCTACCTTCCTCTGCTTGAAAAGTTTAATTACCGTATTTCCCAGACTATAAAGCGCACCTGTCTATAAGCCGCTACTGAATTTATTCGAACAGTTTCATGTGGTCCACTCTGACCGGGTCTGATGTGACGAGGCTAAATGTATCAGCGGCACGGAGCTTGCTAGCTTGTAAAAAGCTAACGAGCTATGTATGTAACAGGAGATAGTCTTTAGTTATTAGTTGATTACTGTCTGATTCAGATTAAATCAAGAGCAGTTCATAAAAAAACTACTTTGTGTGTAGATGCACTGAATAAAAACTACTTTTTACACTCTCTATACATCAGCCTCTAACTAACAATCTGTTCTTTAGCAACTTCTTCCCCTCTCTCACTCCTTGATTCATGGTTTTTGAAAAGCAAGTTGCTGATTTTTATCTTTTCTTTTGTAACAACTCAGGATCTTGTTCAAATTAAAGTGTTGGTATTAATTCCCCTCCCCTGTGCTCACCTGCAATATGTTAACGCCTCCACAAAAAAAGGCTGATAAAATGTTTATGTGGACTTTCTCTCTCTGTCTACTCTCTGGATCACATCCTCTCTCCTCCTTTCAATGATCATTATTTATGCTCAATAAAATAGTCTCCTTTGTGCTTGTTGCTCTGTATTTTTATGATGCATGGTTATTCCACTAGTGTGTTCATCTTAATTCCCGGTGACAGCTCGATTGAGCCCGCCGCAATCACAAGTGATATCCTCACTGAGGTGGCAATCGTCTGTGGCAACACCTTAATCAAGATAGAGAAGTCGAACTTTATCCCGGTATGAAACTAAAATTTAATACACTCTGGGGTGATAAGGCTTTGGGGGGATCTTCTTTCTGAGGACGGTATCTGCAGAGTGGATGTGCACACCTCAGTTACCTCCACAAACTGCTGATAGCCGCAGAAGCTCCAGAAAGGTCACGGCGTTTCCACAACGTGTCCGTCAAGTGCTGATCAAACGACTTGCAATGACACTTCCTTACCTATACTTCACCGTGAGCGAGATTTGATGTGACATTTCAGGGAGTTTGTCCTTCAAAATACACGGCCCTTCGCATGAGGAGTTTACATCTCGCAGCCTTGGTGAGTGCAGCTCCAGAGAAAACCAGGTGAAATGATCAAATCCAGACTCAGTCACTGCTGCAGCTGAACATCTGGTCACATGTTTAGTTGATGCGTTTGACCTTTGACCCTATTAGCTAGAGCCAGTGGTGGGCAAGTTACATCCAAAATGTAACACAGTATATACTACTAGTTACTGTCATTTGAAAGTAATTAGTTACATTACAATATTACTCTGTTGGAATTGTAATTCGTTACACTACTTTTGCTTTACTTTTGAGTTACTTTTAGAATATTTTCAAATGAGCACGACAGTACAGGAAGTCAAATGAAAAATATTACTCCACCTGTCTTATTGCGCCAGTCTGTGTGGTTTCCATGGCAACGGAAAGGTTAAACTGGAGTGACGCACCCTCAGCTGAAATGAAATATCTACTGGTGAGTTTATTAAAAGACAGGTTTTTGTTGTGATGCCGACACTGGAAAGTCATTGTATTTAAAAAGAAGAGAAAAAAAAGTTTGTTGGAGTTGTCGTCACGCATGTTAGCTTAAAAATGAAAAAGTATTACTATCAGGCCATGAATTTTAAATTTTTTTTTTCCAGTAGATATTCTAGTTACAACATGACTGAGCTAGCAAAGCAGTTTTGTGTTGCTATGTGCGATATTTATTCAGTTCCCTTGCGTGTAATAATGCTTAAAACAACAACACCTAATTGCTTGGATTGTAACTGGTTTAATATTACATACATTTATTAGTAATGCGTTATATTACTGCATTACAGCAAAATAGTAATTTATCAGAGTACCGTATTTTCCGGACTATAAGCCGCTACTTTTTTCTGACGCTTTGAACCCTGCTGCTTAAACACCAGTGTTTCTCATGTATCGGCAGCACGGAGCTCGTTAGCTTTTTACAAGCTAGCAAGCTACGCGCCGCTGATACATTTAGCCTCGTCACATCAGACCCGGTCAGAGTGGACCACATTCGCATAAATTCAATAGCGGCAGGTGCACTCAATAGTCCAGAAAATACGGTAACTGCATTATTTTTGTACCATGTTACTCCCAACACTGCCTATAGTTATGTGAATTTGAGCCACTCCAGAAAAGTAGTGAAAGTATAAAATATAAACCATATTTTACTGACACATGAACTGTTTTACAAAACTGTCTCCTTAAGGAGGACATTTGCAGACTGAGACCAAGTTGCCGTGTGTTTTGATAGTTTGTCTTCAGCTGCTGTGGCGAGGCGAGTATGCCTCAATTACTGTGGTGTGTTGTATTCAAGCCTGTCTCTTTCAAGCCCTCCTGCATTCTGAACCAGTGTACTGTTCCTCATTAACATTTTACTGCGGTGGGTGACCCTGCCATTCATTTACAGACAATTGCTTCCTGACAATGTTTTTTTTCCTCCTTCCTCTCAAAGGAGAGCAGCCCATTCTCTTCAGAATGTTAATGCCTTGTAAATCCAGAAGTGAGGCTGGGTTGAGAGGGAGCAAACTACCTTCTCTGCTATTTGGTGAGCATTATTAAAAAATTCAATTAGGGTGCTGAACCATAGACCAAAAAAAAAAAACCTAAAAGGAAAAAAAATAAAAAATAGCCTCAGTGTTGGTATGTGTGTGTTTTTTTATTTTTTCTCAGGACACAAAGTCGTTTTCTCTCAGTTGAAAAGGAGACATTTGCCAGGTTTGTACTTGGCAGAAGATCTAGGTGACACAAAAAGGGATCAATACTCAGTCGTCTGCTGGGTGAATTTAGAATCAATGTCTGTTCTGGGGCAGCTGCAACAATGGGAAAGGTGCACACATCGATAAAGATGTCTCCTCGTGAAATTCCTTTGAATCCAGCCATCATTAGATATTCTCTGGGTTTTCTTAATGGCTGCAAAATGACTTGAAATCAATAACTGTTGATTACACAAACACAGAAGCGCACGTCAGCATTGCAGTGGTGCAGTGTGATTACATTTATTCAAATACCGTGCAATCCTGAGGAGCATTTTCATTTTCATGCAACTTCATTTTTGAACCTTATTTTACTTTGCTACATTTATTTGAAAGCTGTAAATAGATTTCTAGAAAGTTGTAGTAGAATATGAGTAGTAAACATAAATTCCTGTATGAAAGACATTCAGGATGTAGTGAAGCAGCCGCAGTATTAAATGGTGTGTCGGTGTTAGTTGTAGCTCAATACAGCTCTGATAGTGTTAGGAGAGTGAATTGTAAACAGTAAGAGTCTTATATTTGAGATAAAATAAAATAAAAACAGCAGTAATGTTGTATAATTTCTTGTCAATCCAGCAGAGGAATCAGATCTCACTACTACACACACAGAGGTGATTACAGTAAGTAACTGATTACACATCGGGCAAGATACCTTTAAATACACTTTGCATCTCCATGCGAACTAAAAAAAGAAAAAAGGCAGGCTATTATTTCAAGTGCAGCATTAAGTAAACGGTCTCGAGCATTTGTCTCCCGCCACCACATGCTGCTTCCTCTCAGTCAAGGACAACACGATATAAAAGTCAGCAGCTTTTGCTGACTGGCGCGGCCATAACACCGCCGACATCCCTGTTCTGCTCAGACGCACATGATGAGCACAGTCCCGACGAGTTCAGCCGATCGATCAGGTGTTGCGCTGTTCCCGAAGAGCAGATCAATGTCTGGCATGTTGTTCACAGGTATGCTAAGGTATGCAGAGTGCAGACCCCTCCCACCACCGCCACCACCACCGCCACCACCAGACCACAGTGTGCATTTATTTTCACTTTCATTTCGTGGCGCAACACATAAGCCCCGGAGCAGGTGATGCATTTGTTCTGTCAGGATTGCCTGGGGAGTAGGAAGAGGAATTACAGTGGGATTGCATGAAAAAGTTTCTCATAACAACATGAAATTCCTACACAAAGAATATTGAGCTGTGGACTGTTTATGGCGCTGCTGAAGGCCACGGACAGCCTCTTGCCAAGCTGCCTATGCTATTTATTTTCCCCAGTTAGGTACAGTGCAGAAGTTTCTCTGCAATACTTCTTTTTTTTTTCTGTTCGTGCAGCCGCTGACCGGGAGGCATCCTGCGGCACCTGTATTAGATAAAGTCGAAACAAGGGTAGGTGCCGGTTGGCTCATACAGCCACACTCGATAAAAGATAGCATCTCTCTCCTTTTTCTCTCAGTCGACTGCCATGGGCCAGCCTCCTCCTGTTTCCTCTGCTTCCTAAACCAAATCTCCCTCCTGGGGGACATCATCAGGCAGCCTGTTGCTGGGTAACCAAAGACGATTGTGGGTCAGAGAAATTATCAGTTGAATACCAACAACAACTCCCCAGCTCTTGGTGCAGATGATGATATCAAACCTGAATCCTGAGGAAAATATGGTTTCACCTTTTTTTTAGTGAGTTCTTAAAATGTTATTTTTACCGTTAGAGAGTCTGTAAGTTACAGCCAGTAGCTCACTGAGAAATGAACTGTGAATAAATCCCATTATGTTGCATAAAACTAAAGAAAACAGCAGACTATGCGGTATGTTTTGAAATGATGATTTCCAGAAATAATGTGCTGTTATTGGGTTTTTATGAACAGCAGCAGTGAACCAGTTTCCGATCAGCTCGAACCAACTGAGATTTGACTTTGGCAGTCATCCATCTGCGAGCTGTTTAACACATGTTGAGCTACTTCTGAACGTGAGATAAAAAATTAATGGCTGCAGATAAATTGGGGTAAAATATAATAACGTGCCAGTGAGTTTATTAATGCCAGTTGTGTCTAAATGCATCTATTATTGATAATGCATTTCCAGTGCTTGGGTCAGTACATTTCACAGCTCCGAGCTTTGACAGAACAGATTTCTGTAACGTCTCCCAGTTCACTGCACTATGAAATTCAGGTGGTCTACCTTTACTGACATGATGCAAATCTGTTGCAGGAACAAAGGCACATTTTAGCACTTTATTTTTTTCTAATGCTTATTTATATAATGCACTATTATTATTTCGCTATTGATTCTAGTGCCAGGTATTTCAACAAACAACCTGCAGCCTATATTGTATTGTTTTACATTGCATGTGTTGGAATCAATATCAGTGCTCCTACAGTTAAATCCATTAACATTATTCAATTTCCACAGGCAGTTTCACTAAAAACTGCATACAGGGTCAGAAAAACTATTAAAATAAAGTTTAAGTGAAATTGACCTGTTTTCATTTGCACTAGTTTGTTTGTTTGTTTGTTTGTTAGCAACACTACAGAAAAAACTTTTTAGAGAGAGAGGTCAAGATGAGAGGAAGGCATCCTATCTGGAAAAATACAGAAAATCCCCCATTGTTTTTTAATGGGTGAATATTTGATCCAAGACACTGGTGGCATAGAACCAGTAGGGGGCAGCAATCCAACAACAACACTTGTATCTATGAGGCAAAAAAGAAGAAGGAAGTAGTACGTACAGCAGACAACTGTGACATGTTTTGTTGAAAATCTACACACACCTGCAGAAGCTCTAAAAGGACGTGGTTAATTATAGTTTTATTTTCTCCATTTTCCCGCGATAATGAGATAATTTCAGTGGATTTCTTGAGATCTCGAATTATTTTTCTCGTTATCGTAAAAACTTTATTTTCTCTTTATCTCAAGAAAACAAATGATTTGTTTTCTCGAGATAACGTGAAAATAAAGTTGTTTTTTTTCCAAGATTATAGGATAAATTATCTTGATATAACGAGGTAATTTTCACCACAGTAACGTGGTGATGATCATAACTCCAAACCATGATGAGCAAAAGCACAAACAAACAGAAGTAAAACCACTGTGTGCAGCAGCAGAGTGGGACATCGTGGTCCGGATAAAGACAGTAATCAGACTTTTGTTTTGATTTCTACATCGCCAGAAAATTATCTCGTTATCTCAAGAAAATGAAGGACGTTTAATCAAGATAACACGATAAACCTGTTTTCTTAAGATAATGAGAAAAATAACTCAAGATCTCGAGAAAACCACTGAAATTATCTTATTATCACGACAAAACGGAGAAAATAAAAATATAGTTAATCAGGACCTTTTAGGAGTTCGGTACCTACAGGATGATAATGTCAACAATCTGAAACAATATAGTGGAGATCAGATATGGATTATGCCTTGTTGGAGGTTTTTGCTCTCTGCAGTTAGTCCTCAGTGTTATTATTGTTATAGTGAAAATTCAAAGAAAATCATTAGTAAATTCTGAACCAGTGAAATAAAATCTTCAAAAATTCAGCTTGAAAAATAATTAATTCAAGGTTAGTAAACTCTTAGAGCCTCACAATAAAGACTGAGGAGCTCAGTTACACAGCTACTGTACTTTCCTGATTGGAAATGGAGTTAATGGTTTCCCAGTAGCATCACATTTAGACCTACTGTACAAACCAGCAAAGTCAAAAAAACACCATCTGCACACACTTGAAATTGGTTCACGGCAACATGACAGACGAGAAAGATTTCCAGTAATTTGTGCAAAGTGCAGAAATGTCACCATAATGACAAAAACACACACACACACATTCAGGTCTACACACACTGTAAACGAGTGTGCTGGGCGTGTTGAATGGCCCGCAGACACAAACAGCTTTCGCGCTAGAACCGAAGCAAAGTGAATCATCTGCTGATCCACTTCAGCATTCTAATCAGGGGCCTTATACCGGTGATCCAATCCAGGGAGCCGAGCTCAGCCAAGCGCAAACGGCCTGAAACACGTGACTGCAGCCATTTGAATAGAAATGGTCCCGGCTCGGCACCATGCCACTGCGCCCAACATTCATGTATTAGAAACAATTGTGCTATTTACACCACAAGATCCACTTCGCTTTCTTTCTAATGATGCTTTGGTTGGGCACATTTGGGTCAACCGTTTAAGCGCTTTCACCTCGCTGAATGGGCGCATTAACAAAGCGCTTCTGTTTCTTCCGGCACCCGAACCAAGAAAGAAGTTGATAAAAACCTCTTCAAATCAGGGCCGTTTATATGCTAGGACATGATGCTCAGTCATCATGTACTGACGACGAGGCTGGTCGAGGGCTCTAACGGATATCTGATAGTTTGTGCTTTGAATGCTGTTTTGTACAGCGCTGCAGCTGAGAGGGGAAAAAAGGGATGGTGGTTTAAATTCCCCTGTGCAGATACCAAGATTAATGAGGCTAACTGGAGTTTTTTCTTTTATTGCGACCAGACCACAAACCGCTAGGACTCTGAACTCCTACCCACTAATTACTTTGTAAGTGTGTGTACACATGCATCTCTGTGAGTGTGCATGTGTAGGTGTGTGTGTGTGTGCTTTTTATGTGCACTGGGCTTCACGGACATGTGTGTGTGAGTAGTAGAGGAGAGAATATGATAATATTTGTCTGAGTCAATGACTTACTCAGCCGAGTTACTAAAAGCCTCACAGCCAAAGCGTAGGAGGCTGTACTTGTGTGTGTTTGGTATGTACAGTATGTACAGATGGGGATATGGATGTGGTCTGAGTGTTATGTGTATTAGCGTGCGTGTTTGTATAATAGCGGGGTGAGAAGGGGGGCACT
>OOFC01050054.1:0-12150 GCA_900323345.1 Pseudochromis fuscus | reverse complement strand
ACCAAGATTAATGAGGCTAACTGGAGTTTTTTCTTTTATTGCGACCAGACCACAAACCGCTAGGACTCTGAACTCCTACCCACTAATTACTTTGTAAGTGTGTGTACACATGCATCTCTGTGAGTGTGCATGTGTGTGTGTGTGTGTTTGGTATGTACAGTATGTACAGATGGGGATATGGATGTGGTCTGAGTGTTATGTGTATTAGCGTGCGTGTTTGTATAATAGCGGGGTGAGAAGGGGGGCACTGCTTGGTGAAGCTGAAAGAGGAGAGATGACATGCTGTCAGTCTGAGTTGACGGTCACCGCTCAATGCTTTAGCGCCTCCTGACACTTTCTATTCAGACCGGGGAGTTCGCAGAGCGCCTCCGGCATGCCGAGGGATCCCGCCTTTTAATTGAGCCTTTACCCAAGATTCATTTCACCCTGCACCTTTCGGCCTCACTGGGAGCAGACAAAACCATGAGAGTGACAAAACTGGGCCTCGCATTGTTCGGGCTAAAAGGCTGGTGAAACCTAGACCTACATAAAAAACTTAACCTTTAGAAACATTATCCCAGTTTCACAGGCGCTGAAAGCTCACTAATCTAAACCTGGAGCGTATGAAAGTCACTTTATAAGCAGAACACCTCATTTTTATGTAGTAAGTCCTCCATTAACCAATATAGCTTTATGGATAGAGTCAGATCCCTTGAGTTGGAAGATATTCTTGATAAAAGACAAATTAATAGATGCAATGACATTGTGCGTGACACCTGCTGTAGGACTGAAAGAGTCAGTCTGCACTGAAACTGAAAACTAATGCAAATCAGGTTGGATAGTTGAATCACTCCAACACTGTATTTTACTGTTGTGTAATTGCCAATACACTGTGAAGTTTCCTGGAAAGAACAATGTAATCTGGTGCTAATTAAATAGAAAACAAGACAGTGTTCAATTAGTACCTTTCTAATGAATTAATTCCAATGACTTATTAGCATATTCTGCTAGTCAGAGCAGCCCGGAGAGGAACAGGTCAAATGAATATATAAACAATTCAACAAATATGAAAAATAAATGGTGCAGGAAGAAATAATTACTGAATGATCCTTTACTGAGTTTGAACAGGTTTTTCAAAGAAAGAAATTACCGTATTTTCTGGACTTGAGCGCACTTGTCTATAAGTCGCTATTGAATTTATTCGAACAGTTTCATGTGGTCCACTCTGACCGGGTCTGATGTGACGAGGCTAAATGTATCGGCGCCATGGAGCTTGCTAGCTTGTAAAGAGCTAACGAGCTTCGTGCTGCCGATACATGAGCCACACCGGTGTTTAAGCCGCAGGTTTCAAAGTGTTGGAAAAAAGTAGCGGCTTATAGTCCGGAAAATACGGTAGATAAAAACCAGTGATTTCGATTAACAAAAATTATTAATTAGATTCATCACAGGGATTTAATTCGATTAATCACGATTAAATATCATTACTTTTTAATCAAGATTAATCGCTGAGGGTGTTGCCGTATCACTGTGCTAGCAGTATGTACTAATATATGCTTTGCGTTAATGAGGTATTTTAATCTGAAAGGGCTTCGGTGAAAAGAAAACCTCTTCCTGTAGAGTGTCAGTCAACTATTCTGTCAGGGCTAACATGCTATTTAGCATCTTCACGTTCAGAGACATTTTGTGCTGCAGTTGGATTAATTGCATTAAAATTATTAATCAGATTAATCATGATGATGGATTAATCCACATTAATGCAGTTCACAGCCCTAATAAAAACATAAAAATCTGTTCTTCTGTCTTTCCAGGAAATATTCAAGGTCATTGTTCTGAAATTTTGTTGGTAATTTGTCAAGAAAACAAACAAACTTTTATTGTTTCCAGCTTCTCAAACATGGAGAGTTGTTTTTGATTTTTGTGCAGTTGGTTGGACACAAAATTTTTCCCATATTAACAGAGTTTAGTACAAATTTTTGTCAATGTAAAAACTATGTATTGAGTAATTAATAATATAAATCATCATTACCTGCATCTTTATTCTTCATAAAACCAGACTAGTTCCCAGACTGTACCTGCTGAGATCCTGACATCAAGCTGCTTTTTGAGAAGAAATATTCTCACTCTAATTATTACCTTCATTGTGCTGCAATTAACATTCCACAAAGTCAATGCCACATTAAGTTACGGCCCATTTCAGAGACTCCTGCAATCACCAGGACGCTCCTATAGGCCGTGAGCATGAAAGGGCCGATGACGTGTGGCTCGGCTCTGGTGTTTTTTATGTAACTTGGCTTCAAAACGAGAACCGGATCCGTATGTGACTTAATCTCTAAAAGCCCGCTCTGACAGTTGAGACGGGAAAGCGCAGAGCACTAGCAGGCTTCATTAGCACCAGCTGGAAGAGGAAGGGCCTCACCTGCTGTGACAGATCTCCTCAGACCTCTCAGAGCAAAACAATGTGCTTCATTATTTTCCTCATACTGGTCCAACGTGATGATTTGCCTGCGAGAAGAAAGAGAGGAGATCCGATGCTAAATGAACTTTGTCCTAAGGAGTCATTCAATCTGTTACAGAGTCTTCAATAAACTGAGATACTGTTATGTACATCAGCTTGTTTTCATTGGTTAATTAATGATTTTTATCTAATTAGCCCCCTGATGTAAGAAAAACTAAGTTAAAGACAAAAATAAACAAGGTGAGGATAAATATGTAATTTTGAAATAGTCACATGTAATTTCAATAATTTGTAGTTTAACAAATGAATTATCAGTGGTGCAATGAGTCCTTTCCTTCAAAATAAGTGAAAACCAGAACAGCTGTGAAGTATTTCATATGATGGACAGATGGTAAAAAAAAAAAAAAAGATAAAGTGTGTAATGAGCAGATAAATGAGCAGCCACCCCCCGGCTCTCTCAGGTGGTCACACTTGTTGGTGAGTGATTTTTAAAAAACCAATAAACCACTAGTTGAGATGGGGTTTTTTTTCTTCACAATGTATGGATAGGAGCAATTTCCCTGGTGACAGACAGCTCAATAGTGATCCCTGTCTCTGTGTCTCAGTGTGTGTCCTGACTCCCTGCCTGTTAATAAGCAAACCTACCCAAAGGCACAGCTGGCTCCTCTGTTTGCCTTGTTACCAGGCCTGTCCTATTAATACTAAATTTAATGGAGCGGCCAGGATGCAATATTCACAACACGGCACTGCCCAGTGTATGTACAGTACACCGTGCGTATACCCCACAATACAGGAAACTATGCATACGATTTAATGTAGTGTACACTGTAGTTATGAATATATAATTTCCTCTTTTTTTTTTTTTTTCAGGGACACCCGCTCTGCAAGGCTGTGCTTGGACGCAGAGGCTGGTCTGAGCTGAATGTCAACAAGCTCACAATAACAATGCAAACATACTGATGTTTAGTTTGTAATGTTTACCATGTTCAGTGAGTTAGTTTTGGCGTGTTAACATTGGTTAGGCAGCACTGAACATACAGCCCCAGCTCAGGGGATGCCTTTAGGTTTGGATGTGCAGAAAATCTGACTGGATCTGAAAAGAAGATAAAAGAAACTAGATAATCACCGGTCATTGAGGTTTCTGCTCTGAGGCGAGACTAAATGGGGGACCATTTAGGTCAGTACCGTGGACCTAATCGTTGTGAGGACAATTCAGCCTGGACCAAAGCCACTGACATTGCCATCCTCACAAAGGTCATCTTATATTTAAAGACTAGATATCTACCAAGGCATCTTATTACAGCCCATATACATTTTATTATAAAAACAACCTGTAATGGTCACGTGGGTTAACATCAGTTGTTTCATCAAATGTATACCCCCTGTAATGGTCATAATAACCATGGTGGGTGTAAAGGAGGAGATCAGTGATATTGTTAAAGAGCAGAGTGGAGGAGGTTGGAGGTGGATGAACGGGCCAACACAACACTGGACTTCAACTCAGGAGGCTATCAGTGGGTCATCTACCGTAATCGTAAGATCATGGGCTCGATCTCCACCTCCTCCTGTCCACGTGTCGAAGTGTCCTTGAGCAAGACACTAAACCCCGAGTTGCTCCCAATGGTGGCTAGCGCCTTGTATGGCAGCTCTGTAGCCATTGGTATGTGAATGGGTGAATGAGATGCTTTGTAAAGCACTTTGGGACCTAGCTAAGGTTAAAAAAGCGCTATTTAAATGTACTCCACTTACCACTTCCTGTGTCAAACTGGTGAAACTAAATTCCTTCACCCTACGACACACACTAAAAAATGTTGGGTTGTTTTAATGCAGAACAGGTTCAGTACTGGACTAACTACCTGCCATGATGGGTCATTTTTACTCAACATGTTAAGGTTTTTATTCAGCGTTTTGTGTTTTTTCATCAATAGTTTGTGTTTTTTATTCCATATTTTATTATGTTTAGCCATGTTTTTGCCCCACATTTTTTTGTTTTTAGTGTTTCTAACTAGCATTTTGGTTCCCCCCCCCCAATATTTTACTATTTGTGGCTAACATTTGGTGTTTTTCAACCCACTACTTTATTATTTGAACCAGCATTTTGTTCGTTTTACCAGCATTATAGTTTTAACCCAAGGCAGGGTCAAAACAACAAACTACAGGGTTAAAACACCCCATCTACCTGTGTTGAATTAACCCAACATGTAGTTAGTCTAATACTGACACAATTCTGGGTTAAAACAACCAAACATTTTTTAGTATGCATCATTCAGGTTCAACATTAAAACAGTACTTATTTAACCCCTTAAGCCCTGAGCTCTTATTTTGAAATTTCAACTATAGAAAAATACCAGAATCAAGTCTCAGGGTCCCACAATTGGGGGACTTTGGGGTTTGAAAGGTTAAACCCAAACATAATTTCCTAAACTTATTCAAGCTCCCATCTCCTTTACCACAACATTATCAAAGCATTAGAAAAGTTTGTTATTTAAATTTCAACTGTGACTTTTTAACACTTGCATAACTGCTAATACCAGTGCTTTTCAATTGGTTGTAACAGAAGGAAGAACCAAAAGACCTATTTAGATATTTAGCAGTTAGCGCAGACTGGTGTTATTATAGGTTTTCACAGACTTAATTTTACTAGTTGGTCTGCTAGTTAGTCAGACTCTGAAGTGTCCAGTAAGCCCAGTTTAGGCTATTACAGATTTCTTCTGGGTCTTGTTAAAATCCCTGGCAAGCAGCTCCCATTATCTTTACTGCAGAAATGGGCCACAGCAACATCACATAGAAACAGTATCACAGCATGTGATGTTAGAGGTTGGCAAGTTGGGAACTCAGAGCACAACTAAATCAGAGAAATTGGCTTTGAGAGGGTGAAAAAGAAAGAAGTTTGTCATCTTTACTGGAAATGTATTTAAAAAGTTATTCCTAATTCAATTTGGTTTCTTATAAAGTATTTTTTATGAGACTGTTCAGTTGCATAGCTGCACATCTTATATCAAAGTCTATTATGGTGTTGGTCTTATTAAGATAGAAAACAGACCACAGTGCAGGAGGCTGTGTCAGGAGGGATTACAGTACAGGTCGTCCAGTCTGAATAACACTGTGAGTCACAAAGTTATCACAGCAGCAACTATTTTATTTTAATTGTAGAAATACGAACCCCATTGACTCACATTACATTCAACACAGAGGGATGATTTAGAAATATGTGTTTTTACTAATGAATTATATGTGGACTTGCTGTGTGTGCTCTTATAAATAAGATTTATATTATAGAGAGAGGTTAAGTGTTGTATCATTAACAGTTATGCAAGTCACCTGCAGTCATAAAATGCAATAAAAAAATAATATAATTTAAGGGCATATTACTAAATTATATTATTAGACTTTCCTTTTTATCATCCTTTAAAATGTTCAATTCAATGGTGGTGAGACGGCTAATTACTTTATTATGATCAATAATAACTTTTATTTCAGCGATCGTTTTGTAAAAGAGAGTGTCACTCTCCCAAATGGTGTTTCAGTGCGTAATAAAACTTTCCTCTTTTCAATACCACCGACTTTTTGGCGTGAAGATTTTTCATTATGATGAGTCATGAGGACGGGGCTGTAAATGGTTGCTTCTGGCAGCCTGAGGTGCCGAGACAATTCATGAGGATATAGCTGTGCTTTTTTCTGCTAACAGAAACAGCGGGTGTAGCAAAATTCCTTTTCCTTCATTTTAGCAGATTTTTCAAAAAAAAAGAAAAGAAAAAGTGTCCTTCCCCGACCAGCTCCCCACCGCTCTGACACAAACACAAAGTAAGACACACACACAGGGAGATTCAGGGACAGATGTATAGCTGCAGATATATACAGTAAAAAAACACATCCACAAGCAGTATTTGCATTCATAGGTTGTGTTATTATACTTGCTTAGCTTAATTGGTTAGATTCACTCCTTGACCTTTTAACCACCTCTTAAACTCAACTTAATCCTCCTTCTAAAGTTAACCTTAAAACTAAATCCTGAGCATGAATTAATCCCTTAAAGAATCCCTGAGAGGACTCTTCAAGCTCACAAGAAGAAAACTAACACACACACACAGATACAGAGATGGTGTTAATGTTTACAGATGATTTTTATTGTTGCGTGTCCCCCTTTCTGCAGTGTCCTCAGCTGACGGCGTTCCCCCCCGAGACGCTGCCCATCTCCGCGGCGCTCATGCCAGTGGACATTAGTATCGGCCGCATCCCTCTGTTTGAGATTTACACCCATTAATAATTCATCCGCCGCTGCGGACCGAGGAGGGCCCTCGCTTCTCCTCGCACTGCACCACACTGGCCCATTTAACACGCTCCAAACGTGACGCATGGTGGAGTAATGTGCAGAGCCGCTTTAGTGGCGCTGGCGTTTAAGCCCAAAGAAAGACGGGACAAAGGGAGAAAGAGAGGAGACAGAAAGCTCCATCTTGCTTTCTGTCTCCCTTCTCCCGCACACACTCGCTGTTGCTAGGCTACACCACAACTAATCACCGGGAAAATTATCTTCATTCAGAACCATATCTTTAACTTGTGTAAGGACATACAGTACCCCGCAGTTCAGATTGAAGATATGAAAAAAATAGAAGTGTAAAACAAGCAGGATGGCTGTGTTTATAAATGTACTTGTGTCCAGTGGTTAAGGATGATTTAGTTGACAATATGCCTAAATAAATCACCAATTCGGTGCTTATCAGTGTTCTCAAATTGAAGTTTAATATCCTCCGCTCCCAGCAATTTCCTACATCCCCAAGCCCTGTGTGCTGCCAACCAGACACCCAGGACTTGGATGGAAATCTTTCCCATCACCGTTCACCACCTCTGAGGGAGAAGATTATGAAGATTAGATTTGCCTTAAATAGATTTTTTATGGCAGCCAGAAACAATGCTATCTCGGAGTCACTCTATATGCAATTCACTCTGCAGAATGCCTGACAAAAAGCACTCGCCTTTCATTGTGCGTGAAGCATGGCTTTGTGCGCTTGTGATTGAATCTTGCAGAGGAAGTAATGGCAAATGTTATGACCACTGACGTAAGGGGACGGAGACTAATACCGTTCCCTGCCTCCCTCAGCAAACCACAAGTCTGCGCAATCTGTCTGCAGGCTATAAAAATGCTACACCTGCAATGAACTACTGTAGGGGCTGCACTGCACGGGTTTTATGTGGGTGTGTGTGCGTCAGCGTGTGTGACGAAGTAAACACCATCATGACAGGCACGTCGACATGAAAGCGGGCGGGCTGCATGTTTATGCGTTTGAGGGTTCGATGCTTAATTTCAGTGCAGTTCTTCTGATGGAAAGTGAATTTAAACATGTTTCCTGAAACACTGAGAAAATCACTTCATTTCTGCAGCTGCTAAGATTGTAATGTGCACCAGAGCAAAATTTATGTGTGTTTTTTATTAGTGCTATTAGATATGATATAAAAAGCTGGCAAATTAGACAAAATATACAAGCAATAACAATACAGAAACAGCAGGAGTGTACGATGGGAGAGCTGCATATGCACGTTAGTATCTGTACTGCAGATGCTGCCATTTTTTCCCATCTCATATTTGTATTTTCTCTTTCTATTTATAAATTGTGTTTATTTTTTGGGCGTTATTGTCTTGACACCCCCGTCAGACCCTTTGGGAGGAAGCCAGTGTGTTGTATAATAAGTTCATATATTATCGTAATCTTCATTTTTATGGGGAGCCTCCCGCCCACATCTCCCCATACCAGAACACAAACAATATAAATAAATGCATAATTTAACGTTATGTAAGTGTAATCAGATCAGATTGTGTTGGGATGATTATATCACATTATCTTTAAAAAAAAAAATTGTCTGAAATAATGATTTTAAGCAGATAGGACTGTAAAGAGCAAGTAGAGTGGACACCAGAAATCCTCCACACTCCCGCACAGACTGGTCGTCAGTTACATATTTTATCATTATAATAAGCTCATCTTTAATGCATCTGCTAAAATCTTTTGCACACAATATTTTTTTTCTTTTTCTGACAATATCTACTTGTAGCAACAAAAACACGATTAACCCTTAGCCCGCTGATTTTTTAAAATTTTTTTTATACAATGCACAGTCCTGGGCCCAGGGAGTCGCTCACAGAAATAAACCAAGTCGACACAAACTGGGTCAAACCTATTGTGCAATCGAAAGTAAAACTTATACAAAAACGAGCATTCTCAGTGTGAGTGCTGATGGAAATGAGAGGGCTGACCGACTGTTATCGGTCATAGCGTTTTCAACATGTGTAAGAGTTTTAGCTTTGTCTGACAAAGTTTACCTCAGTTTTTTGTGCTTTCTGATGCAAGTTTTCAGTTATCATCCCTTATTTCTTGTATTCACTGCAGTTATTTTGAACTTGACTTCAGTTTTTAGTGACATGTCTTTGTAAAAACTCGTGAGCACAAACTCTGTCTTACTCATAGACTGTATGCAGGATGGACAAAGCTAACATGACATCACCTTTCAGTTTGTGGACTGTAAACACAACATAATACAATGTTCTAGAATGAATGTCTTAGCAAACAGTTATTACAGACGCATATGGCAGAGAAAAACATTAGTCTTTGCTAACTCCTTTGGGGCACTATCTGATCAATTTAGCTGCTAAATGCTATATTACCTTGTACTGACTAGCTAGGTGCTAACTGTGTCTATCTCAGAGACTGTATATAGAATGGACAAAGCTAACAGTTGCATTTTAAAGCAACATTTAAACGTCAGCATTTAAACGTTACCATGTTGGTTGTTTGGAGCCAGAAATGACCATATTTGGATATAAAGGGAGGAGTAAGGAGGCGGATCTAACCCTTGAACTGAAGGTCAGTGCCCAATGTGTATGAGAAACAACTCTCATCAGAGACCAGACCTGTTTTCAAACTGATTATTTTCCTAAATCTTCCTCTTTTTGAAGCCTATCTACCAAATGATGTTTTTTTTTTTTTTTCAAATGAACCATCAAACCACTAATAGACATGTAGAAGAACTGACTTATAGCGATCAACACTGGGATGACTTTGGAAAAAATGTATTGACATGTATTGAGATGTATTGAGTATTTCATGATATAGTTTTAAGGAGCCAGGTATTACACCCTTTGCACTTCTGCATTGACCTCATTTTTGAGGCCTAGTTGCTTCATCCATTTCTATGCATATCTGAATATATGTATCATGTCTGGTTGAACGCACAAACACAGTAGAAAGCACTCAGTGAGCACAGACCTCTGCCATTATGGTAATTGGTAATTATCAACATATCAACAACTCATTAACAACATCTCATCCTCTGAGCTTAACCTAGATGTAATAATTTATTCAATTTCTCAAAAAACAAACAAAACAAAACAAAAACATTAAAGATCCATTCAGTAGTATTTCTGTAATGTTTCAAACAGGTGGAGGGATAGGAAGTAATAATAAAAATAAACAAAATGTTTGTCAATTAGAAAGCATTGCCATTATTTAACATGTCCTGCTCTGTACTGTAGATATCTAAAATGATGTATTATCATTTATTATTTTATTTCATTCTAAAACCAGAAAAATATTCAGGAAACTAATTAATTACACATCATAATTACACATTACATTAATGTTATGATTATGACATCCACATATCCCAGGAATCCAGCTGTCATATTTAGTGTAAACTCACAAGTATATATCATATATTACAGCCACATAGGTAATTATTAAACAATATAATCTGGTTTCTGTATGACTCATAGTTTAGTTAAGGATATATAATTTTCTATGCTTATCCTAATTAAATGTTCTTTTTATTACATTTCCCAGTGACCCTGATTAAAGCAACAGGCTCAGACCTGCTGCTTTATTTTTTCTGCACCAAAGTGTTGCTGGTGCTTTGGTACTTAACAACAGACCAACACAGATGCTGTTATACATGAAAATTTATTGGCCGTAGTTAGCCCGGTGACATGCTGGCATTGTTTATGGTCATATCGTCAGAAGTAATGACCGCAAACTTGAAGTTCCCACGGTGGTAGCAGGTCTAATAACCATTATTCATATGCTGCAGTGGTGAAGGTGCTGCTTATTCTTCCCCTCTGGAGCCGTGTCACTGACCGAGGTGACTGGCAACACACCTATTTTCTACCAGGGTGCTCCTGTGCTGGACGGTTCACTGGAGGCGGCGGGGTTTGTTAGTGTCCTGTGGAGGCAGAGACAGGTAGACAAGCGGCGGCGAGATGTAATGACCCTCACCATCAATGACTAAGCCCCACCAGCACCTCTGCATGGCTGAGAAAGTACACCTGATATTAATGACAGCGGAGCCATAATAACCCCGGCTGGCTCCCTCCCTCTCCTCTGTGTTGCTGGAACCGGCAGGTGGACAGGCTGCTGCTGGGAGCTCCCGGTGTGACATGTGTGTCTGCACCTGCATCACCCACAAACACAGTACTACCACGTGCACCAGGGTGCTCCCTATTTATACTGGTCTGATCTGATTTCAATAGAATTTTTTTTTTTCTTTCGTGGATTCAGATTAAAATACAAACATCACCATTAACAGTATTGATTTATCTTCAGTCGTCATCAGCTATTGAGTCAATGGTTTTGGCATTTTCTCATGTCCATTTTCATTTAGATTTTTTACTAATGTTGTGAAAGAAGGACAGATTGAACCTGTAGATTGGACTTAACTTTTGAGCAGGGTTTTGTTTTGCTGCTGGGTGATGTTTCTTTGTTCATTACAAAAAAAAGACTGAAATGTATTTTACTTTAATGTAAGTTGCAATAATTATTTGCACTCTGAGCTGCATTCAATTTTATTAAGGTGTTGTCTAAGAAAAGAGGAGATGTTACAGCTCCCCCCCCTCCTAGTGTTTACATTTAAGTGGTACAGTCCAACAGGAAGTGTTGTGTTATGTTCTTGGTGAGTCCTCGAGAGAACTGGTGTGGCACACATGCTCCAGGTCCAGGTCTTTTTATTTATATACATACATATATATATAATTACTATTGCAACAAGTCATCATCAGTAGGGTAAAACTAACCTGTGTCATGATGGTCTAAACCCAGCTCACGTTCCCTATTAGTGGAGACTATACACAAAGCAAAAAGAGGGAGGCCGAGGGCTGAGGAGTTTCAGGGCCACGATCCAGGAGGAAACAGTTGGCCTCCGGGAATACGTGGAGGAGATGGCCCCTAACAACGATCTGCTGAGTGAATGCCTCAGGCAACAGAAACCCGATAGGGAGGAGGAGGAACCTGAAGAGCCATCATGGATGGACAAACCCCTGCATGGCATGTACCACCGACAGATTGAAGAAGTGGCTGACATCCAGGGAACATAGCAGTGGCTGAAAAAGGCTGGACTGAAAGACAGCACAGAGGCTCTGATCATGGCTGCACAGGAACAGGCCCTAAACACACGATCCATAGAGGTCGGGGTCTACCACACCAGACAGGACCCCAGGTGCAGACTGTGCAAAGAAGCCCCTGAGACAGTGCAGCAGATCACAGCAGGCTGCAAGATGCTGGCAGGTAAAGCATACCTGGAGCGACACAACCAGGTAGCAGGCATTGTGTACAGAGACATCTGCACTGAGTATGGACTGAAGGTCCCAGGGTCGAGATGGGAGACGCCCCCGAAGGTGATGGAGAACGAGCGTGCCAAGATCCTGTGGGACTTTCAGATCCAGAGAGACAAGATGG
>OOFC01050051.1:9664-20954 GCA_900323345.1 Pseudochromis fuscus | reverse complement strand
GTAATCACCATAGACTGTATATGAGAGATAGACATAATTGTGATGAAGCCATGGTACTTTAACGTTGCCATGTTAATTGGTTGAGCCAGAATTGACCATATATGGATATAAAGGGAGGAGTGAGGAGGCGGGTCTGACCCTTGAACCTGTGGACACTGTCCAATGTGTATGAGACTGCAGTTTAATGTGAATGAGCCTCCAAACCAGCTGTAAACCCTTGGAGACCAGAGCTGTCAATCAAACTAGCCCCGCCCCTAACTCCTCCCCCCAGATCTCTGAGAAGAAGAGTCGACTTTATCTGATGACATCAGAATGACTTGTGGAGAAATGTATTGATGAATATTTCAGGACTGAAAAAGAGGATTTTGTTTAGTTTTTTTGTAGCCAGCATCTAGTGGTTGTCGGTGGTATTGCATTTTTTTTTTTGCACTGGCTTCACTTTTCATGTGCATTTTTTTATACAGTCTATGGTTGTTGCTCAACTAGGACACAACAAATAGAAATCGCTTTTCAAACAGTACCGTTTAAATTAAACACACTGTTGCCACGGCGACTGAAACACTTGAAATTCAATTTATGTTTTGTTCCTCTGACTGGTTTGAGGTTTTTTTTATCTGACGACACAATAGGGGTGCAACTAATGATTACTTTGATTGTCAGTTAATCATCAGATATCAGTCAACTGATCGGATTATGAATCATAATTATTAAATAACGCTTCAGCTTTCAAACTCAGCCTGAGGTTGTTTCAATGATGTGCTTTGTGTTTCAGAGTCAGAGGAGACAGAGACAGTAGATTTCCAAGTTAACAGGTGTTTATCCCAATAAAATCACCAGTGAGTGTATCCTGGGGAGGGTTAAAATCTTCTTTTATACATTTAATACTGAGGTGTATCCACCCCTGAGAGGCAAGAGGATTTCCCCTTTGTCACAGGCCTCACATTTGTCAGAAGTGTTTCCCATTTTATACCTTTGTGCTGTCCACTGTCACGCTGGATGATGCTATTTTCATAACGTGTGTATTATTATTCGTGTTCATCTGAAAACACAGAGTGTGAGTGTATTTTAATCAGGATGATGTAATCCAGTCTGTTTCAAAGAGACTCTTGTTTCTCAGCCTGTAACTCTGCCTCTTTCAGGTGTTTTGCATTAAATGGCAGGTCTCTGCAGCCACCCCTCAGCTCCCACTCCCTCCTGCTGTGTGTTAGTGTATTGAGTGTTAACAGTAAAAAGCCCGGGGCCTCAGCTAAGAATGCGTCTCCTCTCACATTACCCTGCTCCGGTTTTGTGAATGGTTTCAAAGAGTGACGTCCACTGTCGAGCTCGACACGTGAAGGAAGAACCGCTCCGGACTCCAAACTATGCAGCGAGCAGCATGAGCCAAGAGATGATTGGATAAGAAGCTTTGGCGGATGATGAGCAGCCTGCTGTCCATCCGGCAGATAGACTCTCTCCACCCACACCACAGCAATGACTGAAGAATGACTGAAAACCACTTGAAAGTCTTTCAGTCCCAACGAGGAAGCTGGAAGTAACAACCACCCTGTGATGCCTGTGACTCAAAAACAGCATAAATATGGGAAGTGACTATAAATGTGGTTTTACTTTCCTTTTGCTACGGCAGCCAATAAAACTCCACAGCACCAGGCCTGTCAGCTGAGAAACTACCACAAAGTCAGACTATGAAGTCATGGCAGGGTTACCTCATTTATACTTATGAAACTTTTTGAGAAGGGGAGGGGGGGACCGGGGGACGAAAGCTCAGCTCAGCCATCGCACGGCGTCTCCTCCCACTATATGCAGACACCTCCCTCGGTCCTTGGTTCACTCCCATCACAGTGAGGTTGGCTCTCACTCACAGAGCTGCACAGTTCACCACAGAGACAGACATCACAGCACATCACAGGTGTGAGACTGAGGGAGGACACTTTCTCTGCCTGTTAATCATCAGCTCAGCACAGACATTAATCTACAGCCTTTTATTGCAGACATTTGACTGATGCTGGCCTCTCTGCCGTCATCTGCCTGTGCATGTGTGGCAGCTCCAGTCCAGGAGCTCTGCTGAAGCTTTGGAGTCAGAGCTGATCAGTCACAGTTTCAGTGTGCATCTGCAAACCGCCAGAGAAATGACCTTTGATGAAATCCTCGCCACCATCGGAGGCTTTGGGAAGTTCCAGAAGCTCCTGTATGTGTGGATCTGTCTGCCGCAGATCTTCCTGGCCTTCCACATGTTGGTGTCCATCTTCACCGGGGCGGTTCCCCCACACCTGTGCCGCTCCACGTGGCCCTCAGCCAGCACGCCGACCTCTTTGAACTTCAGCGTTGTGACCGGCCCTGATGCCCGACCTGAGCTGTCCTGCTGGGTCGCCTTGAACCACAGCGGTCCTGCAGACGGACATCTGAACGTGAGCTGCCAGGGTGGCTGGGAGTACAGCACAGAGATCTTCCAAAACACCATCGCGACTGAGGTGAGTGAACAGCCTCTCTGATTTGAATTTACGGCTGATGTTATCAACATGAGGACTCCACGCTGCTGCGGTATGTGCAGGGGCTCCACAGATTTATTGCAGTGGGCTGTGCTGATATGTGAGACAGGGATGAACGGGGTTAGGGCTGAGAGCTGGACTCCTGCGGTGCAGGCATCTTTTTGGCCTCCTCACGTACCCTCACAGGTTTGTACGACACATGGACGTGAGGCAGGCCTGGACTGATGCAAAACCACACTCACTGGGTCACATACCAACCATCACCATGCTGTCTGCTCACCAGCTGTGCCACTCCTTAAAAACCAGTCTAATGAATGAGAGGGAGGGTAACAGGATTAACAGACAGGAAACATGATCTTCAGGAGGTGGAGCTGCACGAGTGTATATATTAATACAATGACGATAAAACAGGCGACGGTTGTGTGAAGGACACGAGAGAAACTACAGAACAATAAAGATCAAGAGTCAAATTAAAAGTAAACTTCCAGAGTTTGAGTCATTATCCGACCAAAACACACACTGGGAGAAACTAGAGCGACGGTCATTTTAGCTGCTAAATCTGTGTATGCAAGGTCCAGTCTCAGGGACAACAAACAACAACAAATCCCAGCTGTAGTCCTGACTCTGTGTTATTATTCACCATCTTCTGTTAAATTTTCCTTTAAAATTGATTTCATATTTGATGCTTCGACTTTTGATCCTTGTGAATGTGTTTAGGTAAGTACATTGGTGACAGTGAAGATGATTGAACTGAATTGAACTAAAACTGAGAGGAAAAAGGTCAAAGGATCATTGACTAGCTTGTTACCTCACTCAGTGAAAAGGAAGCTCTTACACACATACAGTGATGCTATGACTCAGATGATCAGTGTCTTCCCAGTGGAGGTATCAGATCATTCACTGTAAGACCAGACAAAAGCTGTCTTTCAAATGCCTTGTTTTCCACCTGATAACTCAATGAAATGCTGTAAGCTGACTCACTGGAACCAGTTTAATAAATAACGTTCTTCAAGGAGACATCGAACCAAACTAAAAGATACTCCTAGCACACAGGCCTACAAAGGAAACAGCTCTTTGTGTAGGTATTGTCTATTATTCTGGATCTCAGGAGGTTTCCAGAGGACCAAAGCTTGGTGCTCATCACCATCATCCCTCCTGGCACGTTGCTGAGCTGGTCAGACTCGTTCATCCAAACTGTCCCATCCTCAGATGGTCAGTCTGGTATCAGGTGAGGAAACAAATCTGTTCCCTCGGGTTGACAAACCAGTCCCTCGGTTACGTCATGATCTCCTTTTGAGTGAGCATCACAATAAACACAAGGTTTCTTGGTGAACGGTGAAAAATGTGACAACACACAAGCATTAATCATCATATAAATTGTATATTTGATTATATCTACATGACCTTAAGTGGATAATCTGGATTTATGGTGTATCTTTTAATGATCAAAGGGACATCATGAGCTAAACCGAGGGAACAGATTTTATTTTAGTTTTCCTTCAGCTGATACCAGAGAGGGTCTGGACCAGGGGCTGGTCCAGTCTGGTGTGAGGTGTGTGGCAGTAGAAGCAACGACAATGCAGCGTGACCTGTGGCAATATGAAAAGTGACCACGGCAACATGGCAGAAAGTGAGAGATCTGCAGCTGATTTAGGAGACTGGACGTTATCCAGCTTGGTGGGAAGAGTCTGAGGCTCTGTGGGATATAATATGAAAGTTCTTAACAATGGATACTATTGGTGGATCTCCAACAGAGCAGGACTCTGATAGAGGAAAGGCTTAACCTCTAAGACTAAAACAAGGACGAAACTCTAGGAAGAAAGGTTGTGGGGCTTTGTCTAAGAGTGACCCTGAAGGTGAAAGGTTATGAGGTCATCAAAATCAAACAGGTTTGTACTGTTTGGACTGTGAATGTGCTCATAGGGATATGATGTTAATCAAAGCAACATTACAAAAAGCCTGAGACTTTCATCATCTTGCCAGGTGTGGTTTCAATCGATGAGGTCATGCTGATGTTGAAGACAGCGAGTAGGTACTTTTGTCTCAGCGTTGCCGGATCCTTCATCTCTCGGATGACATGGACCATGGAGTCTCACCATGGAGTACTGAGAAGTACTGACGGGTTCCTCCTGTAAACCCATTTTTATTTTTACCAGGTCCGTTAAAGCTGCCGATATGCCGTCAGCAACACATCAAATACGTCTACATATGTCAATATGTGTTGGAGATAAGTTCGATATAAGTTACATAGTTACTCCAAGGTTACAAGTAAGTTTTGGGCACAGTGACATTATCTCAACGTATTTAGACTTATGAATAACTTACAAGTAATGCATGTGAACATGTGTCAGCAATCACATAACTTACCTACAACCTATGGCCCAGTATGTGGGATGTATGAGCCATACACTGGCAGACCTCATCGTACTACAACGTATACTAGCGTGCTCTTAACTATACAAAGCTTAACCATAACTTATTCAACGTACGTCAAATGTTTCATACATCGACATACGTTGGCTAAATCGTCATGGTGTGACAGCAGCTTCACTGGTGATCCAGTCTGTACGGTTGAGGGTATCAGCACCGTCCACTACTGGTCACAGTAATCTGACCAGTAGTTGGGAAGTAAACAGTCACACTGACCAACAACACCATTCATAGATCTGTCGACCACTTTCGCCCCACTGTTGTCATGTAACTTCCTGCCTCTCTTCCTCACAGTGGGATCTGGTTTGTGACAACGCCAAGCTGAACAATATGGGCTCCTCCATCTACATGTTTGGCCTCCTGGTCGGAGCAGCTGTGTTTGGATATTCAGCTGATAAGTAAGTTAAACATCATCCATCCATCCACCTTGTGTATTGCTTTCTAGAGTTCAGCATCAGATGAATCATGTAAGTGTAGTGTTCGTGAAATGTTTCTGAAATCTTTTGTCATCATCCAGATACGGACGCAGGATCGTCGTTCTCATCAGCCTCGCCATCCAGGCCGTCTTCGGGGTTGCTGCTGCGTTCGCCCCCAACTTCTACATCTACACTGCCCTCCGCTTTGTGGTTGGAACGACCATCTCTGGTGTCATCATGAATGTATTTGTCTTAGGTTAGTGCCTTGCCTTGCTCGCAGCCAGAAGGTTGTGAGTTCAAAGCTCAGCTGGGTGGGTTTTCTCCAGGTCCTTTGGCTCACTCCCACTGTCCAAAGACATGTTTGGTAGGTTCATTGATGCCAAATTGGCTGTAGGTGTGAGAATGAGTAGGTATGGTTGTTTTGGCCGCTATGCTACAACCTCCATCAGCTGTTCAACCGATCGGACGCTCAGAGCTCAAGATCCCACTGACGTTCTTCAAAGATCATTTCGACTATAGCCTGTTATTGTACTTCGGATCTATTTACTGGAAACTTGTTATTCTGAGACTGTGGAGGCTGCAGGTACAAATACTTGCGTGCCACACAGTGACAACGTAGTAGTGACAATTCTGACCAATCGCGTTTTAGTTCCTGCTAGTACCAGGTCGACTCTTTTTTTGGAACCGCATGAGACCAGGTACTAGAGAAGGGGAACCAGGTACTTTTTGCATATGGAAAGCCATCAAGTAAGTGAGTCTAGTTGAGTAGAGCTGGTTGGTACCATGTGGTGGAAATGCCCGCTACCATAGGCTCCAGTCCTCCCCCAACATTTTTATTGTAAATATAAAGGCCTGAGTGTGACACTCTCCATGTTGTTGTTACTGTGTGTGTTACTACTGTGCATTCATGTGTCCCTGTCGTGTTTGAACCCACGCTCGCAGGCACAGAGTGGACGGGACCAAAGCAGCGGATGCTCGCTGGTGTAGTCACCGACTACTTCTTTGGCTTTGGCTACATTCTTCTGGCCGGGGTGGCGTACCTCATCAGAGACTGGCGTAAGCTGCAGCTGGCTATCTCAGCGCCTGGCTTCCTCTTCATCTTCTACATCTGGTGAGTAGACGGCGAGCAGGCATGTACCATTTAAGCACAAAAACAGACAGAGCTCGTTAAGTTTCAAAAAAATGACTTTAACTGTGTTTAAAAAAACAAACACGCCCAAAAAAACGTGGTGTCGTGTTTGTGAAAGTCTGTGATTACGGAGGTTGATCCCCTATGATTGTAAAGAAGATCTGTAGAGGATCCGGACTGTCACACAGGACCACTGCCAAATTCCTCCCATATTTTTGGATTACGACAAATATGGACTGACCTACTTTGACCTACCTCCCGACCTACTTTGAGGTTGGCTGCCTTGCCTCAGATGTTACTCATAGAACATGATTTAACTGTCACTTGTCACTGACTAATGAGATAATTAGTTGTGGTTGCCACTAATGTAATGTGTCAGTTTGTTAAATTGTCGCCTGAGGATTATGTCTTGACATTTCCAGGTTGTTGCCAAAGTCGGCTCGCTGGTTAATGGCCAACGACAGGAATGAAGAAGCATGGGAAGAGATCCTGAAGGCAGCACGGATCAATGGGAAGCCCCTCACCAAAGACCAGGAGATGTGTCGGGTACAGGGGTTTTAATTTTTCATCATTTCCTAAATCTGCACAGCATCAACAACGATGATGTTCTTACTAATGTTAACAACAATGAATGGACTGAGGGCAGCTTCATATTGTGAGTCAACTTCAGACTGAAATAAACTACAGTTTGAAGATTTATTAGCTAAAGCAAGCTAGCTTACTAAGCTAACAATAGAGATACTCATTAACATACTCGGAAAGTCATTTGCAAAAATCTGCAAAATCCTCGTCCATGAGCACTTGGTGGTCATAAGCAGCTCAGAGTGAAGGTAAATGTCATTAACAGACAGAGATGCAGATTTTCCTGGTGTCAGATCGAAAGTGTGAACAAGTGAAACCACAAGTATCTGCGTGGCTGCTGGAGACGCCACCAACAAGAAGTGAAAAGATGTGTTTTTGTTATTGTGGTGATGCCGAGCCTTAGAAAGAGTAAGTTTCTCTTCCTGTCCTGGGCTGAAATTGTGTAACTTGAATTTCCACATGGCTGAGTCAGCCTTTCTTTGTACATGTCATGTGAAAATTAGCTTCCTTTTTTTTGTTTCAGAAAACTTTGGTTTATTGACAAAGCAGTTTCATCAAAGGATCAGTTTCGTAGCCGTCGCTGGACTTTCGATTGTATCACGAGACCATTCGTGACCAATGTGATAAAAAAAGAATGAATATTGTTCATTTGAGTGTCCTCCACCTTCAGCCTGCACAGGCTTCTGAGACATTTAGCAAGAAGCTGTAAATATGTGTGTTTGTTCTCCTGAAGGTACTACAGTACTCTCAGACAGTATTTATTTTTGTGTAAATATACAACGGTAATCTTGGAAATGCTGTTTTGTTTTTTCACAGAGCTGACAGTAGGAGTACACAGTGTGTGACACAGCTACTCTAATGTTAAACTGATGACTCAGATTACAGATTTACATACATATTTTCTGATAACTTGCTATCACCTAAACGTGCAAACTACTGAAACAGCTCAGTGTTTCACTCACTTTCGCTCCAGTGGCTGTTGCTCAGCATCTTCCTCGTGTTTCACCAGGTCCAGACAAGTGAGAAGAAAACTGGAGAAAAGAAAAAATACTCATTCCTTGACCTTGTTCGAACTCCAAGAATGAGGAAGCAGTCTCTGATCGTCTTTTATCTCTGGTGAGTCTCCCTGCCTCTGCCTCTTTATAACGGACTCAACACAAAGAGTAAGTCTGGAAGGTCACATGACCACGTGGAAACATGGGAAAACCTTTTCACATTGTGGCCTTTGGTGTTTTACACTAAAACATTTACACAGTGACATCAGCCTGGTCGAACGTGATGGGGGAACACAGTTTAGTGAGGATGACACATTTCTCCATGCTGCTGATGCTGGGTTCTGATTGGTGGATCAGTGCAGGACCAGGTATGAGCTGGTCCAGCTGTCTAACAACATTAACATATGTCAGGGAGAAGACCATGCACTGTAGAAAAAAGGGCTGAAGAAAATGGGGATCATAAATGAGGCCAATGCACAATAAGTGTAAAAAAGTGTAATACCCCTGACAACCACTAGATGCTGGATCCAAAAAAATATAAATTAAAAAATGGTCATCTTCAATCCTGAAATATTCAGTCAATACATTTCTCCACAAGTCATTCTGATGTCATCAGATAAAGTCAACTCTTCTTCTCAGAGATCTGGTGGGAGGAGTTAGGGGCGGGGCTAGTCTGATTGACAGGTCTCATCTGGCAAGATACTGATCATTAGTAACTAATTACAGTTAATAGTTACTTGTGTCAAAATGTAGTCCAATTACTCTTCAATTACTGCATAATAAAAGTAATTAATTACTGAGAAAAATATTTGTTGCTATTTTCCTGATGCTTCAGTTTTGTCTACAAACACACAACAAAACACAGTATTTTAAAGCTCTGTATAGGAATATTTACTGTGACCTTAATGTGTCCTCAAACCGAGCACCACTTCATTGTCTCTGTGTCTAGAAGCCAATTCATGTATAATTAATGTAATGTGAATATTAATGTAAAATATATATTGATATTCCCCAGTGGTCGTACACCGGGGCACAGTGATAGTCAGAGTAACAACTTTATAAGTGTATTTTAACAGTCCACAGAATAATAACAGTGTTTTAGTGCAGTGTAAAAACATAAAAACATAAAATCATAAACTGTAACTTCAGACAAATTGATTCGTTGTGAACTATATAGATTTACATCCACTGTCTGTAGAACAGTCTATTGATAAACCAAAAATCATTTAAACCACAGAGACGTCAGAGCTGGTTTCTGGGCTGCTCTCAGCAGGATCCTGATCCCTGACGGTCCGGTCAGTGGACCAGCTGATGGAGGCTCCAACAGGACCACAGTGTGACCATACTGTACAGTCAGGGGATGAGCGGCGCTGTCTCTGAGACAAAGGCCGTGACAGTGACAGTAACTGTTTAAAGAGCACCTGCAGTGTTGGCTGCAGAACTCAACACCTTCTTATCAGTGATTATATCCAGTGCAATGTGACCCCAGACGGTTATATAATTTTTACAGGCAGACAGATTTACAGCTGCACCAGTGGCTCTGAGGCAACACGAGGTTTACTCATAATCACCATAGACACCGTGGTAGTTTACACCTCAGGTGCAGGACTTGTGTGATACCAACAAACGTTTGTTGCATCCAAGGCTGATTAAAGTTATCGGCTCCAGGTTAAAGTCCTCCTGACGCGGCATTTCAGGAGGATCTGTTCTCCACATCATGACATCTGTCCAGCAAAAGGCAGAACAAAACAAACACAACGAAATGCTAGCAACATTATTGAATAACCAAAAAATCATCAAAAATAAGTGAACACCATCCAGATTGGGAGGTTTGTTTATCGTCGCCTAGCAACAGAGCTGAAGACAGGGTGAATGGAGTACACTGGTGCTTTATCACCTTAGGTCTGAAAGTGCTTTACAAGGTTCAGCCCCTCAGTCACACACACTCACAGGTTCAGCATCGACATGTGGACAGGAGCCGGGGATCAAACCCACAACCTGTAACTTCAACAGAATCAACTCTTTACACTTTGGTCCAGAACTAACTACTGATCCAGTCCAACGATCCACTGCCCACTACTACCTGAGGCAGAGGATGAAATAAGTGTGATTATGGAAGTAGATCATTCAGTGGATTTAAACTGTTTGTCTTAACTCCTCAGTAACTTCCCCACAAACCACAGACTCTTTACTCATCCTCAGGCTCTGGTCTGCTGTCAGCATCTGTAAATGTTGCTTAGTTGCTGGACTGCAGCAGAACAATCCTGAATCCACTGTGTCATTGACCTTTTCATAGATGCATCCTACACTTCACCACACACTGTGATGTTAAACAGTTACCGTATTTTCCGCACTATAAGCTCCACCTAAAAGCCTTTAATTTTCTCAGAAACCGACAGTGCACCTTATAATCTGATGCTCCTTATATGGATCAATATTGGTTGATTATGGCTGCCATAGTCAGGGGGTGTGTATTGTGATTGCACTAAGGTTTGATTTACCGTAGCGGTATCAGACTGTTTCTTTTACATGTTTACTGAATCATTCACACCCATTCATACCGGTGGCAGTAAGCTAAGCTAGCCACAGCTGCCCTGGGGCAGACTGACGGAGGCGTGGCTGCTAATTTGCGCCTACGGCCCCTCCGACATCCACCAACCCATTCATCCAACATTCATGCAGGGCAAGGTGGGTAAAGCATCTTGCCCAAGCACACACCGACAATGACTGGGAGGAGCGGGAATTGAACAACCGACCCTTCGGTTGGTAGACGGCCGCTCTACCACTGAGCCACTGCCGTCCACAACCATTAATATTATAGAATATGTCTGGTTTTGATTTCTGTGGAGAAAAGCTGATGCGATTCACCTCCACCAACCTAAGGAGAGGTCTGTCAGGAGCTGTGTGGTCAAAGAATCCACAGTCAGTGGTGTTTCCTGTTCAAAGCGCTGCTTTTACAGGAACTGCATATAACAACATGTTTAAGTATAAATTGCCTAAGTGAACCTCCATTAGATTTCTATCAACAGCCCATTTCCATTAGTTATAGGTTGCATTGATCAGATTCTGGCAACTGTGTTACATTATCATTTCCACTGAGTCAGCTAAGATTGTTTGTGTGTGAGTGTGTGTGTGTGTGTGTGTGTGTGTGTGTGTGTGTAAGACTTTTAGTTTTGTCACTGCAGCTTAGATAAACATTTTTGGGTAATTGATTGTAGTTTTATTACCCACTTGATTTATATGGTCTGCTCA
>OOFC01050050.1:0-12695 GCA_900323345.1 Pseudochromis fuscus | reverse complement strand
CTCCATCGATTAATTGAATAATTGGATAACTAATGCTTGTTAAGGTGCAGTAATAAATAGCGCTGTCAAACAATAAAAATTTGCACGAGTGTGGTTTGTCGCAAGCCGGGCGACGGGTTAGCTTAAGTGCTAGCAGAATCCCCGGCTAACGTATGCTTCCTGTTAATGTGGTATTTTAAACAGGAAGTGCTTCGGTGAAGACTCCTTCCTGCAGAGTGTGTGTAATACTTTGTGTGGGTCGACTGTCCGTCTTGGTTTTTGTGTACTCACATTTCCCATGGAGAGGACCAACGTGCTATTTAGCCTTCTGAAAGAAAACGTAAAAATCAAAAAGCCGTGCTGTTTTGCATCTTCCCTCTTTATTGGTTGGTTCTGCCGCCTGTCGCTGTCGTGCTTCTGCTTCTTCTTCTTCCTGTTTCTGTGAATAACGTTAATAGTGGAAGCGATACTGCCCCCACCACTTCCTGTAGGAAACTGCAAGTACAGATGACTTTTTCCCGGCTGGTATTTGATTTAACCAATGACAAAAACAATAATACGACGCATCGACTCTTGAATTTCCGCGTCAACGAATTTTTATAATTGACGTAATCGATTAAGTCGAATAATCTTTGCAGCCCTATCATTAACAAGGTTTTTCAATCACTAACTCGTATATAATTTATTGATAACTAAATTAACCTGACTTTATTATGGTGAGTTTAGAATTTAAATGTCATGAATAAATAAAAATAGAGAATTGATAACAATAATTTTTTGAGGCTATGTGACTACAAACATTAGTACTTTTGCATTTGTGTTTCAGTGTACTATTCATAATTCCTATTACATGAGTTGCCATGGGCAACAATTGCACAGGTGGTCACTACAGTGGCCTCACACTGTTTTTTTTAATGTTTTGCTCAGTTTTACTCTTTAAATTTAAGATAAGTTGAACGACAACCAATAGCTCAACTTTGACTGCTATCTCTTCAACTCATTTTTCATTTCCATGGCAACTGGCAGTATGTACTCTGTTCTCTTTTAATCCTTTCTTTTCCTCATTATGCTAATTAATACCAACTCATAAGGATCACACCAATAAGTGCTCTTTTCTCTATTTTCGCTTCTCCAGCTCCTCTTCCCCTCTGTGCTTTACTCTGCTCATTTAATCACGATGGCTCAGAGAGTTAGGAGCATAAAAACACAGTTTTAACCCTGCTGCCATTGATGCACTGTTCACGTTGAATAGTGTTAAAAGCAGATTTCATAGCAAATTAAATGTTAATTCCACCCTGCATAGCTGAGCAGTAATTTGCTTCATTTGTACAAATGCAACGTGAATGTAGCTGCATGTGCACCGGACTGTATGGTACCTGTGTGTGTGTGTGTTCAACTACTGTGTGTGCAGACTGGAGCGAGTGCCTGGGAGCATACGTGCCAACACAACTGTGTCCGAAATGTTATTATGTGTTTCAGGGGATATCAAGCAAACACAACTCCCTCGTGAACTCTTTACAATTCTCACAGGGAAAATGTTACAGCAGCAGAAGTGTTGCCTCAGCAGTCGGCTTTGATCAGCACCAGGCATTTTGTTTCTGTTATTGTTTTTGTAATTTTTTTTTCTTTCTGGTATTGTTGCCGTTATGTGCTAACTATTAGTTGGTCTTTAGTCCCCACATGCACACCAGTGTAGCTTTGATCATGTGTAATCAGTCAGATACAAAATTCACTAAACAGTTTGATGTGTTGTCTGTCTCGAGGCTCATAGCAGGCCTCCTGTGGCTGTTTCTCCTTCTCCATCTCCCTCTCACTAAGTGTGAGTAGCCAGAGGAGTGCAACACCACTAACTGCACAGAAAAGACAGACACAAAAAGAGGGAGAAAGTGTGAAAACAGAGATTGCCACTGGGAAGGAGAAAGAGAAAGAGAGACATCATTTCTGAAAGAGGCAAGGTGTGCTAACTTTGTGTTTCTTCTGCATCTTTCTGCCAGCGTGTGTGTGTGTGTGTGTGTGTGTTTCCCAGTGATTGCCTTTCCATCTGACTTTACAGCCCCAGAAATGAGCTATTTAGCTTGACAACACTGGTAAATAACATAAAATTGGAATGGAAAAGGGGCAGTTGACATTTACGTAGATTTTTGTCAATAAGCGTTGTCACCCCTGGACACCCCGTGTTTAACAGCAGCAGACCTTGATTTAATTACTAGCCTAGATCCACATCTATTCACTGTCACTCACACACCATAACACAAATGCCAAAGAGACAAGAAAAGCATGATTAGAGTGATGTAGGGGTTGGGGATTTTTCTTTTTTTTTTTTTTAGGGATGGTTTGAAAATGCCACATTCTTTGTCTTTTTCACAATTACAGAAAAGCAGACCAACCTGTGAAAAGTTTTTTTTATGAAAAGATGACATGATGACATGAAAATAACTCCATGTACCATAATTATGCAAAATGCACCAGAAATCTAATAATTAAAAATGTCACTGAATTATCAACCTTGCGTCCCAGGTTGTTTCGCCCCTGCTGCTTTTGTGATTACAGTGATTGCTTTTATATAGTTAACCACTATAATACCTTGTTTTTTTTCCTATTGGCTAACATGTGGTCCTTTGGTTGTGGTCCTCTAATTTCTATGTTTGCCACTGAAGTCTTCAATCAGCTTACTCACTGAAACAGCTTTGCTCTCCTCTCTGTTTGCAACTCACGCATGCCTACAGGGACCAAAAGCATTCATTCCCCTCAGCTATTCTTAACATGCTCACTTGTTGGCTTTAGTACACACACACACACACTCACATATACACACACACAACTCAGGCCTTGCCAGGGGAGGGCAGACAAACTTTCCCCCAGCGCTGCGACATCTCCCCAGGACAGGAAAAGTAAATGAACAAGAGTGATTTGTGTGTAAGCGTGGAACCAAACACACAATGTGTTTTGCTGTAAAGCTTTTCTGTCAGCTCTGCAGGGTCTGAGAGCACACGGCCCATACAAATAGGCTGCCCCAGGGCTGGCTTCCTCTAATACGCCACAACTATCAGCAACAGATGACAGAACGAGGAGCGGGGAGAAACATGGAGGAGGAAACAAAAGCTAGATTACCCCTAACAGAGGGAGACGAGAAGGCCGGCTGGGGGTGGAGAGAGCGCGGCGTAAGGAGCAGCTGCACACTCATGCATAGGTAGGAAGTGGGGTTGGGTACTGAAATTTAGTGAGTACTGGGTACCCATGAAAAAATTATAATTTCGGTTCTGCTTATCGGTTCCTAGATGCCCTCATTTTACACCAGTGGTCCCCAACCACCAGGCCGGGGCCCAGTACTGGTCCATGAGGCATTTGTTACTGAGCCACGCAGAAAGAATTAATGATATATATAAATTCTGTTCTATTGATCATTATAGTCATATAGTATTGATCATTAGCGGCTGCCAGGACCTGTCTGTTACGTATCTAACACGTCACGTGACGCCGCATGGCAACAGGAAATGGACCGGGGGAAAGCGGTCGAAAGCTAACCCTTTTCCACCGAGCTGGTTCCAGTGCTAGTTCGGGGCCAGTTCCTGTATTAGCCCCAGTTTGTTGTCTTTCCACCGCTGCGAGAACCGGCTCCAGCCGCTAAAACTGGAGCTAAGTCTGGCCCCACTTCCTTGTTGGACCAGAGCTCAGCAGCGACTACACCAGGAGCTGGAGGAGCGAAGGTAGAAACACAGCTAGCGATAGTAGAAGAGTAGAGTAATGAAAATACGGTTTTGTCTCTGGATCTCAGTGTAGACTGTAAAACCAGGAACAGCACTTGTATGCACACGATCAGCTCCTCCATTTAAACATTATTACAGTGAGGGTGCGCTTCGCCGTCATATGCGACCACAAAGAACATCGCGATTTCCCAAAACTGAATAAATACCACACGTAGCAATGTAACACTGCTTTGTTAACTCAGTCATGTTGTAACTAAAATATCCGCTGAAAAAAAATATTTTTTTCATGGACTGATAGTAACAGGGTAACAGCAGTTTGTTAACAGCAGCTAGCTTGCTAGCGGCCGGTTGTTGTGAACCAGCTACCTATGGTAAATGGTAAAAGGAGTACATTTATATAGTGCTTTCTTGACCTAATCTAGGTCCCAAAGCGCTTCACTAGGCCACTCATTCACCTATTCACACAAACATTCACACACCAATGGCTACAGAGCTGCCATGCAAGGCACTAGCCACCATTGGGAGCAACTTAGGGTTATCTTGCCTAAGGACACTTCGACATGTGGACAGGAGGAGCCGGGGATTGAACCCACAACCTTACGATTCACAGGCGACCCACTCTACCACCTGAGCCACAGCCGCCCTACCTATGCAGTGACGTACTGACCTTTTATGGTGACGCAGCCCCAACTTGGCTCCTTGCCAGTGGACAAGCAAACTGGCTCACAGGAGAAACGGGATCTGAACCAACAAACCACCAGGACTAGCATCAGCCCGAACCTAGAATCCGTTCTTGTTCGGTGTAAAAAAACAAAAAAAAGGCTTCATTTTAGTAGAGAGAGCGGCAAACGTGGAAAATGCAATGTGTGTGTTAAATATACAGTTGGTTTCCTGTTTTTTGTTTTTGGATTCGTTAGGAATCGATAAGCAGAACCAAAATGAGAATCGTATTCATAAAAATCCTAACGATACCCATCCCTAGTAGAAAGTCGAAAAAACAGAGGTGCAAATGTGCAAGACTTTGGTAATGACTCTGTCTTACAGGAAGCTGAGATTAGCAACGTGGGTGTATGAAATGTAATAACATGTTAGGACCAAGTCAGAGCAGCGAGAGGCAGAGAGAGATGAAGGCAAAAGGAGATAAACAAATTAAATGATTGACAGAACGTGACAGAGAAGTAGATAAAGAAAGAAGGAGATGGAAAAAGGCAGAGACAGTGAGTGACTGAGGGAGAGGCAGAGAGACATTGCCTGAGACTTTGCTATGACAACCTTTACAGAAGTCAGCGCGCTCCCAAACGTACGGCTGAAATGTCACCGACAGTAAGCAAGAGAAAGCACAACACACACAGGAAGACGTATCTGCGGCACACAGGCAATACAGCTGACAAAACCCAATCGTAAAACAGGACGGCTGCAAATACGGTCAATTCAGTGGCAAAGCAACATCCATAGCTCGACGTCGGGACATTTCATCAGCAAAAGAAAGTCTTGGTTTAGCTTCCTCGGTGTGATTCATTCGTCTAAACCACATCAGCAGGTTTTAACACCAGGAACGCTTGCAATAAAATAAACACCATGCATCTAAATTCACAAGAACTTTAAGGAAATTAAAAAAACAAGCCTTGTATGACTAACTTGTCTGAGCTGTGTGTGTGTGTGTGTTGCTGTTCAGGACAAAGTTAAGAAGTGCCCCACCTGCTCGAGCACCTTTTAATGATTATTGATGAAGTTGCTCAGTTAAAGAGAAAAACAATTAAGACCCTGCCAGTACAGAGTCCACACTGCTAATGAGCGGGAGCGAGCCCGGGCCTGCCCGTCGTCCTACTGCTGACTAGTGTGTAAAACCTAATGGAAGCAACATTTGTTTTAATCGCACCTGAATCCTAAAGGCTCCAGGTAGCTGTCACTGTCAATGTCTTTACAGGACTTTAGCTTATGGGGCTAAAGCAACAGCAGATGGGCGACGGTCTCAGGGAGCGGCGACGAGTCCTTGACTGTGCAGCTCGCCGGAGCCCGGGGTGGTGGCGTGTGCAGGCCGCTTTTCACATCTGCTGTTTACACATGGGCAGCCTGACCCTTCCCCTCTGCTACAGGCCCCCGAAGAACCCAATAAAATCATCAGCCTCGGCTCGAGATGACTGCTTTCGCCTCCTGCAGCATTTCAGAGCTTTTCTTTTTTCTTCCCTCCTCCTCCTCGCTGTCATCTCCTCTCTGCTCTCTTGTCTCCACTCTGCCTCGTCCGCTATCCTCACCACCTTTTCCTTCTTACTCATGCTCTGTGATTTCCCAACACCCCTTACCTCCCTTCTTTCGTACTCCGCTATAATATGATCCTAAGCATCCAACAGTAGCTTTATAATTTATAGCAGAACCACTGGCTGGCTGACCTTTTCCACCTCCAGCTGTTTCCTCCTCCCTCTGGCCTCTCATCCTCTCTCTCTCGTTCCTGCCTATCCACAAAATAGGGCCAGAGAGTGACATTGTATTATATGATGCGTGTGTGTGTTGTGTTTGCAAAAAAAAAAAAAAAAAAGTGAGTAATAGAGCTAGAAGGGCAAGCAAGAGAGAGCAAATAACATCGTCCTCCAAAGAGCTACGTCTGAGAAACATTAGCTCTTCCTCTGTGTAGGTATGGGTAAGTGTATGTGTCACACAGACAGCAGTGGGCCTGACTGGAGGATTAACAGAGCCCATATGTGGGATTCACCCTCCCACACACACACACACACACACACACACACACACACACACACACGCACACACTCGCCGTCACAACAGCAAAATCCTCAGCTGGATTTGTGAGCATCATTCTGTCTTTCTTACTGTCTGCTCATTCCCTCGTTCTGAACCCCAATCTCATCTAGGAGAGGATTTATGAGGGGGCGCACCTCATCCCTCCAACACAACACAATCTCAATTGGACTGAGTACAGCCTTATTCCAAACCAGACATCCATTAAACCAAGGTATTACTGTAATACAACTATCGGACAACTCTATCTCTTTCTATCTCCCTCTGTCTCCCTCATTCAGGCTGAACATCAGCGAGAGTGATGTTATTAATATAGATTCTGCTATAGTGTGCAGACATTTCATTTGTATGTATATCAGATTAAAATGCCTTACAGCAAAGACCTTATATATTTAAATAGCAAAAGCTGCTTGGATCATGATGAGGTTTGGGTTCTTGTTTGGGGCTGGTGTTGGATCCTATCAGCTAAATGAGTGCGTAATGTAGTCCACAGCCCCTGTTGGCTGCTCAGGAGACGGGGATTTTACCCCCGCCCCCTTTCCCCCAGTGTCTATCCTTCTCCCCAAAGACTCTCCGATCCAATTACCAACCTGGCACTGCTTGGCTCAGCACTGACTCTGCCAACCTGGGTGAACTATGTCTCTTCTACTCTGTCTCCCCGACTTTCCCTTCATTCAGTCCCTCCACTTTTATCTTCGGTCGGCTCTCCGTTTATGCCGCTATGTGAAGCCGTCACGCTCTGTCAGCCTGCAGCAGGATTTTTTTTTTTTTTTGCATTGTAATGTTGTGTGTATGTGTTTGTCAGCTGTGCGCTGGGAGGGAGTTTCAGGCTGATTAAAGAGATGATTTATAGGAGCATGATGTTGGAGGAATTCCCTGATCACTCCTCAAATCGCGTCTCCTCAAATGAGCCTCTCTCCGTTCAACCACAGTCAGCCGCACAGGAAACTCACCCCCCCCCAAGACACACGCCATCATACATGTGTGAATTCACAATGTGTGTGGAAACATATGAATTTATCTTTACACATACAACGCTACATCTACAAAGCTGAGAAGTAGCTTACATTTTGGAAACGATTCAGTGCCCTTACATTTCTGAGTCACTGAGTGAAAATGTCAATTCCACACAAAGCCTCAGACTTGATTACCTTCATATTTTTGGACTCCACAGGATAACATTGGGGTTGGGAAATATGCCTTTGCTCCTACTTTCTTTATTCACTTGAAATCCACCTCTAAATTTCTCACCACATACATTATTAAAATCTGAAATGAAACTACCCTGTACATAATATGGGCCACTAATCAGTAGGGATAGGTATCGTGAGGATTTTTATGAATCCGATTTCCATTTGGGTTCTGCTTATCGATTCCAGTACCTAACGATTCCAAAAACAAAAAACAGGAAACCAAATGTATATTTAACAAAAGACATTTTATTGCAAACTAATGGCGTGTTTACACTGGTACCTACTCACTTCGCTTTGGTTTTGGTGCATTTACTCTGGCAAAAAAAGTACCTGGAACTTGGTACCTGGTACAAATTTTCGTACCTCCTCTCCTGCGGTTCCAAAAACAGTATCTGGTCAGGTCGGAGCAGGTACTAAAATCTTATTGGTCGGAATCGTCACTGTGTCGTTGCGTCATCACTGCGCAGCACGTAATCTGTCCCCGCAAACACGTCATTTTTAAATCTTCAGCAAACCGTGCTGACTTGTTTGAAATAACAACAAGAAGAGAAATACCATCTGTTAGAAATCTCAGGACGAGGTGCAAACCTTTCTGTCATTAGTCGTCGATGAGAAAATTCAGCAGGAGCTGGACAGAGTGGTCAGAAACTAAACAATCGCATAAATGATGACATCACGAATGACGGCCAGCTACACAGAGGAGGAACGATCCTCGGAAATGTAAATGCACTTTACATTTCCGAGGACCGAGGGGGGACGATCCCGAGCGATCCAAGGAGAAGCAAAGCAAGTAGGTACCAGTGTAAATGCACCATAAATGACCGTTTGTGTTACATTCCTTACAAAACAGCAACATGAATATTTGAGTAGGCTATATGAAAATGTTCCACTTCCCCCGGTCCATTTCCTGTTGCCATGTGGCGTCATGTGACATGTTCGATACGTAACAGACAGGTCCTGGCAGATATCTAAAGATCATTTGCAGCCGTTGTGTAAAACACTGGTCCCCAACCTTTTTTGCACCACGGACCAGTTTGATGTCGGCATTATTTTCACGGACCGACCTTCAAGGTGTGGCAGATAAATACAACGAAAATAAAATAACACGATCGGAATAAAAAACAAATGTTTCTCTTTGCAAAGAAGCTCTCCAAAGATGTTTGTTATTTTTACTCATTTTCGCTACTTTGCGGGCTTATTTGTTTGGCTAACGTGTCTGATCACGTGACCGAAAGAATCCGGTGGTTTTTCAAAATAAAACGTCTTTCAGACTATAACGATCAATACAACAGAATTTATATAAATCATTAATTCTTGCATCTAGGAACCAATAAGTGGAACTGAAATTATAATTTTTTTATGGGTACCTGGTACTCACTAAATTTAATTTGGTTCCTACTTGGAACCGAAGTTCGGTCCCCAACCCTGCTAATCAGACACATAACGTCTAACAAAGAGTTTCCATTGAGGCCCGAGTCGTACATGAATGCAACATTTTACACAGTAGTTATGTTTGTATTGTAAAAGACTTTGATTAAAGCAATCACTCCACATTTGTCTCGTATTCACTTCTTCTCACATTAGAAAACGTAGCAATGAGGGTCTGAATTAATCTGCTAACTTGGCATCAAAACAGAAAATACAGCTCCTCCATGCAGTGTGAACTTTGCTCAAAGTGTGAACCACAGTATGCATGTTTTTTTTTCTATTACCACACACAGCACTGTCATAGAGACAAAAACAATAGGCCTAATTGGGGTAGCAGCACAGTGAGCTGAATTCAATACCGCGATGCTATTGGAGCCAGAGATGTAAACAACGAGTAATTGAAACGAGACCGACAGAATCACTAAAAAGAACTAAATAGAAAATACTTTAATATTATCTCTTTAAGGAGAAATCCCACCTTCACGCTCTTTTCATTAAGCTTGTGATATTGCAGCACTCCACAAGTTAATTAGTGTTTAAACTGCATAATTTGACTTTCTGTTGTATCTACTTTCAACCATTCTCAATCTGCTTTAGATAGTGATTTCCTATATTTCCCAGGAAGCCTTTCGACATCCTCCCAGAAACATGCCTGGGTGTATTCAGCTGGATAATACAGCCTCCATTCAGGAGGTGCGATGCTGGAAATGTACATGAATAATTTTCTTTATCTAATTAAAATCAATCCCAGCAGCGGTAATATACATACATGTGAAATGAAACGGTGTTTCTTTGTAATTGACAGCAGTAGTAGTACTTCACATGTCAGAAACCTTTATTTACTCGATCCCCTACAATGATTAGGACCACGACGTACTGATCGCTTTAAGGTTTCACACAATACAAAGCAAACATGGATACTTTAATTAAGTGGAGTATAGAGCATCCACTTCACCTAGTTGCTACATCCTTGTAAAATAATTGTACACAAAACAAAACACACCAGTCTATAGCTTGTAATCTGGTTTCTGTTCTCTCGTCATTTATCTTCAAACAACTTTTCTATCCGTCTAATATCTATTGATCACCCCGCTCTCACTGCAGGGCTAATTTTCCAGTAACATGCGATCAATAGCTACTGTCTTGTTGTGTTTTATAACTACTATAAGCAAATTATGTGTTTAATGGGAAATACAGACTGGTTGTGTGTGTTTCTTAAATGCCCTCAGCTGCTTCAGGTAATTTAGTCTCTATTGGGAGAGCCGTTCGATTTTTGACACATTGGGAGTGTTTTTTTTTTTTTTCTTTTATTTCCAGCCTGCGGAGGGAGCGGGAGAGAAAGGCCTTGAATAGTGATGAGTGTGTGCTGTAATGCAACTTCAGTTCAGTTGAGAGATTCATTAACAAACTCTGATGATGTTTTTTTTTTTTTTTTTTTTTTTGCCACATCACTCTCGGCACGGGGGTTTTGGCCGATGTTAAAAAACATTATCCTCTCTCAAGGTTAGGCTTTCTCTCATTTCCCCTGATTCCTCTGTTTCTTCTTGAAAGTAATTGTTTCGTGCTATGGCTGTATTCAGGCTATGCGAGTTATTAGCTGAATCCTCCGGCAGGAGTGTGGGCTAAATGGAATGGTGTCAAGAGGCTGGCTGCCCTGCTGTGTGGGAGGATGACTGGGAGTTAAGTAACAATGGCCAAGTGAACACAGTGCGATTTTGTGTGTGTGTGTGTGTGTGCGTCGGTACATGTGTCTATCATTGGCCGTTCCAGCGGCGCATCTCACGAGCAATAGTTTGACCAAAATGTCAAATTTCAATATATACCATGACTGTTTCTGATGCTCCTCAATCCGCAGTGTATTTTGGGTCAGTATTTTGGAGAGCGTGCTTTAATGAGATAGCTGCGAATGTATATATGTGTTTGTGTGTAGGATGGCAGGAGCATGATGTTAAAGGTTTGCAGTGACAGCGGCAATACCCAGAGGGTAGAGAAAAGAGAGAGGTGGATATTTGTAGCTTTTAGCCTGAAAAACACAGGAACATGAGCACAGTGTGGGGAGAACACCAGACATATTAATAAGATGGAAATAAAGATCCAGAAGGTTTAAGAAACTTACAGACCCTGTTCTGCTACTTACAAGTTTTACTGCTTCATACTGTAAACCTGACATAACAGAAACAAAGCTGTTTCTGACCTTATCATAAGTGAATAGGATGATGTGAATAGATGCAAAAGTCACGTGGTGGGAGTTGAAAGTTTCAACTCAAGTGAAAAGTTTGTTATCGCCGATTCCCCGACGTCACCGAACAGTCATGGAGGAGGAGCTGATCGTCGCCATCTGTGTCCATCAAAAACTTTACGATACAACTTTAACTTTGACCAAGAAGCAGAGCAGCTGTTCACTACAATAACAGGAAAAATCAACAGAGGCAGTTGCCGCGGTTACCGGGAGAAGTGCTCCTATTGGTTGTGACTCGTGAGTGGTGAAATCTCCAGTACACGCCTTCAGTCTGAATGCAGAACATACAGACTCCAAACTGGGAACACATTACACTCAATCCAAACCCAGACACTATAAGATTACTAAGTCCTCCATCCTGGTTTGTTTGTCTGTCCATCTGTTAGCAACATTCAACATTGGGACGGCAGTGGCTCTGTAGAGCAGCCGTCTACCAACCAAAGGGTCGGTGGTTCGATTCCTGCTCCTCCCAGGTGCTGTCGGTGTGTCCTTGGGCAAAACACTTTACCCACCTTTGCCTGGTATGAACGTTGAATGAAGGGTTTGGTGGTGGTCTCTAAGGTGCAGACTGGCAGCCACGCCTCTGTCAGTCTATCCCAGGGCAGTTGTGGCTATCATAGCTGACCACCACCGGTATGACTAAATGAATAATGGTCTCTGTGAAGAGCTTTGAGTGTCTAGAAAAGCGCTGTATAAATCCAACCATTATTATGCGGCCGTGGCTCAGCTGGTAGAGTGCTTCACCTTTAAATTGTAAGATTGTGGGTTCGATCCCCGGCTCCTCCTGTCCGCATGTCGAAGTGTCCTTGGGCAAGACACTGAACCCTAAGTTGCTCCCAATGGTGGCTAGCGCCTTGCATGGCAGCTCGGTAGCCATTGGTGTGTGAATGGGTGAATGAGTTGCCTTGTAAAGCGCTTTGGGACCTAGCTAAGGTCATGAAAGCGCTATATAAATATACTCCATTTACCATTATTATTCAGGAAAAACCTATGAATCGATCTTGATTATTATTATTTTAAATGGGTATTACCTATGAACCAGATTATTACATCTTTGGACTAGATCAGATGATTTGATCCTGTCTGAAAAACACCTGAGAAAATATCTCTCTTACAATTGGTCGGTGTTTAAAGATGAATAACTCTGTCATAACTACATGGATTTTGTTGAAAATGGTTTCCAGTGAGATCTGTAAACTACAACTCAGGTGTCATACACTTCAGGCTGTGTCCTCGGGTTCAGAGGTTAGACCCACCTCTTTGCTCCTCCCTACATATCCAAATATGGTCACTTCTGGCTCCAAACAACAAACATGGCCACATTCAAATCCCAAACTCCCAAACCAACAGGTGATGTCACATTAGCTTCCTCCGCTATACATACAGCTTATGGTC
>OOFC01050049.1:7294-30364 GCA_900323345.1 Pseudochromis fuscus | reverse complement strand
GCATCCTCCACACACCTGATCCACAGCATCCTCCACACACCTGATCCACAGCATCCTCCACACGTCTGGATCCACAGCATCTTCCACATACCTGATCCACAGCATCCTCCACATGTCTGGATCCACAGCATCCTCCACATGCCTGGATCCACAGCATCCTCCACATACCTGATCCACAGCATCCTCCACATACCTGATCCACAGCATCCTCCACATGTCTGATCCACAGCATCCTCCACATGTCTGGATCCACAGCATCCTCCACATGTCTGATCCACAGCATCCTCCACATACCTGGATCCACAGCATCCTACCTGATCCACAGCATCCTCCACATACCTGATCCACAGCATCCTCCACATACCTGATCCACAGCATCCTCCACACACCTGATCCACAGCCTCCTCCACATGTCTGGATCCACAGCATCCTCCCTGATCCACAGCATCCTCCACATACCTGATCCACAGCATCCTCCACATACCTGATCCACAGCATCCTCCACATGTCTGGATCCACAGCATCCTCCACATACCTGATCCACAGCATCCTCCACATGTCTGATCCACAGCATCCTCCACATGTCTGGATCCACAGCATCCTCCACATGTCTGATCCACAGCATCCTCCACATACCTGATCCACAGCATCCTCCACATACCTGATCCACAGCATCCTCCACATACCTGATCCATAGCATCCTCCACATGTCTGGATCCACAGCATCCTACCTGATCCACAGCATCCTCCACATACCTGATCCACAGCATCCTCCACATGTCTGATCCACAGCATCCTCCACATGTCTGGATCCACAGCATCCTCCACATGTCTGATCCACAGCATCCTCCACATACCTGATCCACAGCATCCTCCACATACCTGATCCACAGCATCCTCCACATACCTGATCCACAGCATCCTCCACATGTCTGGATCCACAGCATCCTACCTGATCCACAGCATCCTCCACATACCTGATCCACAGCATCCTCCACATATCTGGATCCACAGCATCCTACCTGATCCACAGCATCCTCCACATACCTGATCCACAGCATCCTCCACATGTCCCCAGCTTGGAGAATCCCACCACCTGAGATAAATAGTTCAGAACTTACCAGTACTCCCACAGCTTGGCTGACCTCTCTGTCCTTCTTGGTTTCATCCCAGTACAAAGTCAAAGTTGTGCCACACCCACTGACAGTGATGATGAGCTTGTCCTCTGACCTGGGAATCTCAGCGCTGATTGGTTTTTATGATGCCATGTGACGCAAATTTTTCATTCAAGTTCAAACGCTTTCAACTTGTGAAGATGCAAATTTGCTTCTTCTTGCATCTTCACTTATTCTGTCATCACCCAGCTGCTTCTTCAGAAGATATTTTAATGAGTAGATATTATTGTTTGAATTTGTGTAAGTCTATGTTTGTGCTTCTTAAGGCATCATTTCTGACTGCACTGCTTTGTTAGCTGATTACAATTTGTGTGTCAGCTTCAAGACCTGGAGGGAAGACCATAAAAGCAATTTAAAGTCTTTAATTTGAATGAAATGCAATGAAAAATCATCAAAGGGTTCCCAAATCTGAATGTGTGAGAGTCCAAGTATGAAATAACAGTGACAAGTAATCAAACTGTTGAGAGCCCTCATGAGAGTATACGATTTAAAAACAGACATAAAATAGAAAATCACATTTGTAGGAGTTTCAGTTATATTCATGTCTTATGCATTTTACATCTTTGGCTTCTTGAAGGAAGTGGAAATCATATGATCACAAAAAGCTGCCAACATACACGGGAATATAACATCCTCATCCTCCACTGTTGAATGAACACCTCCATAATTCAGGTTTAAAAACTCATTAAGATCAAAGCACCAAGATTGAAAATGTTTGGCTGAACATCTTCTAATGATGTGTCGAAGGTTTTTTTCATGCAGTATCAGGACACTGAAGCCTTTATTGTGAAAAGGTGTTTCATCTTTTATTGGAATTACACCAACACCCAACAAGCGGGTCTCCTGCCATGTTCAACAACAACCTGGCAACAGATCTCTCCCATCGGTCTCATCGCGGGTTTGGTGTTAACAGATCAAGATCACTTGGGACCGAGTGTCTCTGAACTACATTTCAAGTCTCCTCAGTACATCCTCGAGGACACGGGGGCATCCAGCAGAAGTGTGATAAGAGCCTAAATCTGATCAAATACACCTCTAAGCTCATCTGGCATTCAGCACAGAAGCAGCTTAATTACCTGGAATGATGAATGCTCTCCCATACCAACACAGCCAGCTGCTTGTTTAAGCTCTCTTTAGTAATCCCTTGATGCTGATCATCTGCTTCTCGTGTTTCCCCACAAAGGACCGTGAGCTCGCTGTGTGGACATGGAGGATGGTTCACAGCTGAATCATTCACTCACTTCCTGCTGATACGGTTTCATTCATGTCCTTAGATGAAGTTGAAGTTTACAGGAATACCTCACTGAACACTGGTGTGTAGCAGCAGCAGCAACACTTTTCTTATTGTTTTGGGTTTTTTTCACTAAAAAAAACTGTAGTTGTTACATTTTAATAAGGAAACATCAGGACTGTAGTTACCGTATTTTCTGAAATATTGAGTGCACCTGTCTATAAGCCGCTATTGAATTTATTCGGACAGTTTCATGTGGTCCACTCTGACCGGGTCTGATGTGACAAGGTTAAATGTATCGGCAGCACGGAGCTTGCTAGCTTGTAAAAACCTAACGAGCTTTGTGCCGCTGATACTGAGCCACACTGGTGTTTCAGTCGCAGGGTTCAAAGTGTCGGAAAAAAGTAGCGGCTTATAGTCCGAAAAATACGGTATTAGCTTCCACCCACCAAAATACAAACTCTTTTTTAAACTGTATTTTATTGTTGTAAATAGCATTTGGTTGTTTTTGTAGCAATTTACTGGGTTAGATTAACTCAGCATGTACTATAGTTAGTTCATATTAAACCCAGTTCTGGGTTAAAACAACCCAGCCCTCTTTGCTGCTGTGTTGATGGTCTTACATCCTAAACCTGAGGCCATTCACACTCTGTACATTTCTGCAAGGTTCCTCCTGAATGCAGCAGAAGCAGATGAGTATCTGTCAGACTGCAGAACAGTTTTTTAAATTGCTCATGTTTGTTCAGGGTTGATGTTTGTTGTGGTGAGAAATATGCAGCACTACACCTGTGCCTGTCTGCGATTGGTCCTTTGGTACCAACACCACATCTGTATTGTGAACAGAGCAGATAGTTTAACTCTGATTGGACCGACTAACCAGCTGCGTGGTTCTGCTGATCCTCATCACCTTTGATAAGAGGAAGGATCCCCGATAATGTTGAACTTCCTTCATAGTTCATCTGATTTACAAACACTAAACAGGGTCAGACCTGGTTGGTACTTGGATCAGAGACGACCTGGTAAGATCAGCTGCTGGACGCTGCCACGACTGTTTTTATATCTGCACTTTGTTTCTTTTCCTGTCCCTGTGACACAACATGAGCACCTGCAGGAACATGGCTAAAGTAAGATGTTGTCATTGGATCAGTATCATTTTGTTTTCAAACCAAAAGCAGATGCTGTTACTCTTCTTCTTCTTCTTTAAGAGTGATGTCATATGAATGTGAAGTATTTCTGGAAGCTGTGGAAACTGAATGAAGAAGGTTTGGGTTTGTTTGATCAGGCCTCTTGTAGATGATGTCACAGTGTGTATAAAGTTACACACCACCTGCTCTTAGCTAATGGCTAAAGATTTGGTGACTATCTTAGTATCTTGTTGTGATTCACATCAATTTCATACTCATCAGACCAATCATTCACCCCTTGTGTGCTGTAGATGGGAGCATTGAAATCCCATCCTGGAGGAGGCCACTGTGATCAGGAAAAACTGAAGGTACTGATGTACTGATCCCTCCATCTGACCTGATTCATGGCAGCAAAACAGACCATCAGCCATTCAGGTGTAGACCACTGTCTTGGTGTGTGCCACACATGCACCATCCTCCACCTGTGGGGGAATATGGTGAAGGATGACTCATCTGCTCTGACTCACACAGGACAGACTCTCAGACTCTGCTACAGATACCCAGTCTGTGTGATTGCTCAGTCACCTGAGGAGGAGGTCCTCTGCTGCTGCTCCTTACACACAACACGTCATCAAATGTGGCGTGTCTGTTTACTTATGTCCTTCCCACAGATCAAAAGGTAAAAGTCACTGTTGAGCTTCTGTGGCCCCAAAGCAACGACTGTGTTCAGAGATGGACGTTTGAACGTGGCCATGTTGGTTGATTGGAGCAGGAAGTGACCATATTTGGATATGAAGGGAGGAGTGAGGAGGCGGGTCTGACTCTGAGGACATGGTCTCAGCTGGAGTTCAGGACTCATCTCATTGGAGATCCTACCTGTCCATCAAACTAACCATGTGTATTTCATGACTGAAAAAGACCATTTTTGAATTGAAGTTAAGTTTTTTTGGAGCCAGCAGCTAGTGGCCATGTGTGGTATTGCAGTTTCTTGCTCTTGCATTAATCCAAAAGATCTTTTCCTCTTGATGTTACACCAGAATCGACTGAGCAGTGAACGAAGCTCCACCATTTATTCAGGGTCTTCCTTGTGTCATTTTTAGTATTTCCAAAGATAGGAGCCATGAATGTTACCAGGCCATAAAATTGTGACGTCTTAACTCCTTTCACTGGGATTTCACCTCAGTCGATTGGATTTTTCAGCCTGAGCGGCTTTGTCTCGGAGAAATGTTGCTGTGACTAAAGCCAGCCCCGGTTCCTTTTCTTTTTGGAGGATGCTCTCACATGTTGGCTGAATGTGGCACTTTAAGCAGACTAGACACAACCAGAGTTTACATTTCCACGGCCTGCTTGGGTTTTTTTTTTGTGTGCACTGTTTGGCTGTGTTGGTACTTGGCATCCGGTGGACTCATAATGTTCTCCTGAAGTTGTTTAGATGAGGAGCCGGGTCCTGCTGTAACTGCTTCCTGTGTGGTAAACTGTGTGCTCGGCAGAACTGAAAATCACAGCATATCTTTCAGCCAGCGACTGTAATGAAGCCAGTGGTAGAGCCTGTCGCTTGGAAGGATATGAATCTGTTTTATGTTTCTGAACTGCTGCATAATTTGGTTCATGCAGCCTTCATAAAATTTCCATTGCACTTGAGTGTATACCATCACTGCACCTCTTTCTGTCTCCCTCTGCAAAACAAAAATGTACATACAGTCCAAATACATTTCTAAGTCAATCTGTTGTGAGCTGTTGTGTTTTATTAGGGAGTGTTTATGCGGCGTTATATTGTTTTTCTTGGCTTTTAAATCTCTGCCTTTGATTCTTTACTAGTAAACACTAATTCATTTGGCTTAAGGTCTCAGTACTATGAGGATAAAACATTTATGGAGAGTCATTTGTATATTGTGCGTTAGGTATTTTAATGCAGCATATGAGGATTACTTGAAACTAGGGATCCACATTTTTTCACTTCTGATCTGATCCTGATACCTGAGTTTGAATATTTGCCGATACCGATACTATTCCGATACCAGAGCTCTGTTTGCTTTAATATGATTATTATCATTATTGTTGATTTTATATGAGGCTGTAAATACAGGAACACAGGAAACCTGTTCTGGAGTACATTATTACTGTGTTTACTTTGAATACAATAGTATTGTAGTAGATCAATTAGATGTTTATAATGTTCTCAAATGAGCAAGACAGCACAGGTGCTCACATGAAAATACCTCATCACTGAAAATATTACTCCGTCAATCTTATTGCCGAGTCGGTGTGGTTTCCTTGGCAACATGAAACGTTTCACTGAGGGGTTTCACGGCACCTGTTGGCTTAAAAATGACGTAGAAGCAGAGGCAGAAGTATAACTATCGGTCCATGAAAAAAAGTTTTTTCAGTATTCGGTACTGGTATTCGGTATTCTAGTTACAACATGATTGAGCTAGCAAAGCAGTTTTGTGTTGCTATGTGTGGAGTCTATAAAACATCAGCCGGTTGTTTGGAGACTAGTTCACCTCAGATCTCATGTATTTCCACTGAAACTGAGAGAAAAATACTTTTATATTTTGATGGCGAAATGCCCACAGTCTGAATACAGTTTTGCTTTGCCATGACTGTGATGCTGTCATTGTGATGCTAACGGGATGAGGCGCAACACACGCTCACGTGTAACGATGTTAAATTAAGTTTGTTGTTTTGTATTTAGCGACAGAGCTTCTGCCTCTCGGTACAAAGGCTTTGTAAACACTGCACGCTGCTGTCTTGTTTCGTAGTGTTTCTAGTGTAAAATACTTCCACACAGCGTACATGTTGTGATGAACAGTTGGTTAGCCGCAGCGCTGCTAAATGCTAACTGGGTAGCTGGGTGCAAACTGTGGAATGGATTTGAGCGGAGCTCGTCTGTATTCGTGCTCATCTCTCCAATCAGGAAATCCACTCCACAGTTTGCAGCCGGCAGGGAGTCGCTGTAGAGTCATTTAAGCAGAAAATATTAAAGCGCAGACCTGGCTTATGGATCGGAAATCTCCGCAGGCTGGATTGGAAATGTCCGATCCGTGATTTATGCCGTGATCGGAACCCGATACCGATACTGGATCGGATCGGCCCCATCCCGACTTGAAAGCCCTCAGAGAGCACAGTCCAGCTGTACTGATGCTCCGGGCTGCACACTGTTGCCCTCTTGTGGTGAAACATCAACATTATCTTGTTAAACTTTCGTAAAAGATTTTGAAAACAACAAACCAATGGAGGCGAAAACATCACTTCCCTGTGGAGATGATAACATATGTGTCCTTATAATGTTAGTAATTATCTTGAGGGTGATAATTTAGTGCTTCATTAACATGGATGATGGGACTTTATGTCAGCAACGTCTAGTCTGGACAGTAAATCCATTCACATTATGGATAAACTTGTTTGAAAGCAGTCAAATGTGCATCTTTAGCAAAGAGTCGTTCACCTCCTGCATGTTGTGAAGTGCCGAGCAGACGAGTGAGATGTGCTCCATCTCTTTAGTATGCAGCGACTCGGTGTGATCCTGACGTGACTTGATTAAATGGTTTATCCTCCCAGAGCCAGAGGTTAGTTTACTCGGTGTTCACCTTGAGCAGCACGCTACACATCACCACTTATCTATCGGAGTATGTCGATGCATGTGTGTGAGATCAGATCTGCACATCGACTGCCGCCCACCTGCTGGATTTTTGGTGGTGAAGTGTGTCAGGGAGGCTGAATGAATGCATGCACGGGTGGCTGCGAGTGTCGGGACTCTGTGTGTGTGTGTGTTGGTATGTGGTCTGTGAGCAGGAGGGCTAATGGTTTGTGTGGTCGGTCTTTGTGCGAGCGATCCGTCGGCTAGCGTGCATTTTGCAGTGTGATCATAGTACAGATGTGTAAAAGAAACAGAGTGTGGATGTGTGTGTGTGTGTATGCGAGTGTTTGTTTGAAGTCAAGATCACCTCTCAGAGCCGCACTGTTCACTTCACATCTTCCTGATCACCATGGTGATAGCTCGGTCTGACGGCCCAGCTGTATTTGGGGAGAAATAACTGGAGTTTGCTGATAAGGATTTCTGTGTGTGTGTGTGTGTGTGTGTGTTATTGCCGTCCTTGATAAGGCAAAACTGGAACGTTTTCCACCTTTCCACTTTCTTAATCAACTGCTTCCTCTCTGATTTTGTCTCTTTTTCTCCTCTTTGTTTCCATCTTTAGCTCAGTCTCATTTCAGGAAATACATCTTCATTCCAAGTGTAGATTTACAGATCTTTAAGTGCTGCTGTTTGAAGTTGAATAATGGCGTAGGATCCTTTGCGAACAGACGAGTAATATATCTTTAAGTTGAATGAAAGTCTTAGAGACCTTTGGGTAATGCAGCTTCAGTTCACTGATTGATTTCTCAGTCAAATTAGCTGATTTCTTAATCAATCAAAGCAGTGAAGGATTGCATCCACTTAATTGGAAGACACTTCAGATCCCAACACAACTTAAGGATACAGGGTATAAGCTGGAAGTAATGATGCTACTTGCACTTTCTTCCTTTTGCATCTCTTTGTTATTCCTCGTTTCTCTCTGTGGGTGCATCTCTTGCATTCATCATCGGCTGTTTGTAATGTCGGCGATGTATCACTTTAAGCTTATCTGCCGATGCAATTGTTGCAAGTCACGCTTTAAAGGAGCAGCTGCTAAATCTATAAATTTCCCATGTTTGCTTTAAAAGCCAGAGTTTGCAGGCATGTGGTCCAAGGCTTTGACTAGGCCGGCTCAACAATAAGCCCCCAGGAGGTTGTGCTAATCTGTTTCATCACCTCTTCATCCCTCCATCTCTCCATCCGTCCAATTTTTCCTCCCCGACTCCTTTGCTCCATTCCACCAGTCTGCACTGCCAGGTTCCACCAATGTGTTTCGAATGAAGGGAAGGCTGCCAACACTCCCCACGCAGCCTTCCCGCACACACACACACACACACACACAGAAACTCTCGTCATGGGCCAGTTTTCATCAGGAGGCTCTGTTTGTTTGGCTAGCTCCCTCTCATTGCTTCACCTGAGATGTTCCCATCTCCTCCGGCCCCTTATGGCGAGGCCCAGGTGGAACCAGAGGGCTTTCCTCGGTCAGCCACCCTGCAATCAACCCACACATCCTGGGTACCCTCCCGCCGTGTGGAGCGCCTGTTGAGAGAGAGGTAATGCAGTGAGGAGGGAGGGAGAGCCATGTGCATTAGCCATGCTAATCTCATTAGTGCGGCCATGATTGAATCCTGTAGGAATCTGCCACCGCTGCCAGGAGAGACGGAGGAGCTTGTATATTATTAAAGGGTTTGCTCTGTTGCAGGGGGTGAGGAGGCTGGGAAAGGGAGGATAGCGAGACATAGATATACAGAGATGGAGACAGACAGACCAGGCTCATTGGAAAAGAGTTATACAGAAATAAACACCAAAAACACAAATCAGAGTTCAAAAGTGAGAGTGATGAAAGGAAGTGTAAATTGGATAAAAAGACATCATGTTTAATCACTGAATTACAACAGAAACAGCAAATATTGATCCAAACAGAACCTCAACAAGAGCAATGAGCAACATGGTCAGACACAATTCAAGAATTTACAGCTGCTAATTCAAACAAACAGCCTCATCAGGGTCGACTCCCAGACGACCACCAACGTTCAAACAGCAGGAAAAGGTGAAATGTGAGCGGGTGGTGAGCACTCATCACCATCAAACCATGAAGTTTCCATCCAGTCTGACCACACTGCTGTAGTTTACTTCAGCCATACTGACACCATCTCTGCAACAGCGTCACCATCCCAGGTTTGTTTGTGGTTACAGATCTTTTACATCAGTGTTTCAGGTTAAAGGAAACAGGAACGTCTTCAGTTCACATCATGATTATTGGGGGAGTTTTGTCTTTTTCATTGTTCAACATCCATCGCTCTTTGTTACTTACCACACTCACCATGCAGGAGGGAGGAGCTGAGCACTTCCTGTTTCTGCCCTGGGTGACATCACAGGTGACATCATCAGGGCACACCAAGTCTTCAAGTATTTAATTCATTTAAAGGGTACAGGTGGGTATGATTTATGTGAGTATGGGTATTACCGTATTTTCTGGACTATTGAGTGCACCTGTCTATAAGGCACTATTGGATTTATTTGAACAGTTTCATGTGGTCCACTCTGACCGGGTCTGATGTGACGAGGCTAAATGTATCGGCGGCACGGAGCTTGCTAGCTTGTAAAAAGCTAACGAGCTTCGTGCTGCTGATACATGAGCCACACCGGTGTTTAAGTTCAAAGCGTCGGAAAAAAGTAGCGGCTTATAGTCCGGAAAATACGGTAAGTCCTTTTATGAGTATTATTAGAGTGTTTACACTTGAGTAGGGCTGAGAAATCATTGTTGTTTAGTTTGGTTACAACGAGCTAACTTTACTTGTAGTTTTTGCTTTGTATAAATGTTTGGTAAACGTGTAGCATGATGCCACTTTTTGTAAATAACCAACTTTTTTTTGCATCTGGATCGAGTTTCCCTCGCCTGCCTGCCGCCATGTTTCTCGCCACTCAGCACTGGCTTCCTCACAAAATGAAAACACAACACGAGCACAAACAGTTGATGGTTCCTCATGTGACGAGCACAGAGGAGAATATGAAAGGCAGGACGGGATCAATTAGCTTTGGATTACTGAGACGAGGCACATTTTGGAGGAGGCCCAATGTGAGATAAAGTTGATTCAAAATAAATGAATCAAAGTGGAAATCACTCAAATCATTTAATAGAGAAATGCCCATTATCCCGATGGAGGCCTCACCTCCCTTTCTGTTTATCCGAGTTCATTTTCTGTTTTTTCCTCCTCACTTTTATCTCCCTCGCTGTCTCCCCTGTCACTTAATGGCCGCTCTGCCCTCCTGCAGCCTCCCATGTGGAACCACAGTGCCAGATATTTTTCGAAGCCTTGCCAGACAGTGTCCTTGTAAACCTGTGACTGCCCAAACAAACAAAAAAAAAATAAATAACCCGTCTCTCTTCCACCTCATCTTTTTGGGTGTTGTCATCTTCAAAACAACCCATCCTCTGTTTTGCTGGTCATCCTCCTCTTCTTCCTCCCCAGCTCCATTCCTCATTCCTCTCATGTCTTTCCTCCATCCCCCCCTCCCCTGGTTGTCTTTCCACTTTCTAATTTGTTTCCTCTGGCCCTCTGTCTTCGCAGTTTCTCCCAGAGGAGTTTCATCTTGTTTTCTCTGCTGCTCCATTGCCTTCTAACTCTGGAGTTTTGGAGTCGTCGTCTGAGCCGACTGTTGTTTTACTGCCTGTGCTTCGTTGCTGTCAGGGACCCCGACAGCTTCACTTAATGTTGCAGTTTAGTCTGAGAAATTTTGTGTTTGTGTGTGTGAGGGACTCAGGGATGTATGTACTCAATTCATGTTATAGGGTATAGCATATGTGGTGGTTGTATGGAGAGATTTTAGGCAGTGCTGCTTTAGGTTGTGGAAGTATACTGGGCATCGGAGCGGCTTACCATCACATGCTGTGGTTGGTCCGTCCACTTTGGTGCAGATGGGAATATCTGGATGCTGGATGGACTGTCATGACACTGCATGAAGACAGTGGTCGGCCACAGAGGATCATTCTGTGAGACTTTGCTGATCTGTTGTTGCTCCAGTGGCACCAGCTGGTGGACTTTTTAAGGCTTTTAGTCAATTACAGTGCCTCACCAAAAAAAGTCACACTAAGATTTTGTTGGACCACCTTAACTTTGATTATGGAACACATATGTCAAGGTATCCTAACAAGCTGTTTGTATTGATGATGGGACAGTCAGACTGGTACATGAAGTCTTCTCCAGAACATCAGTGAGCGTCTGAGTGCGGTTCAAGTATTGACTGTTGCCCCTTTTCCACCAAACAAGAATGGGTGCTTGGTCCGTGCTGGTTCTAGTCCTGGTGGTTAGTTGGTTCAGATCCCGTTTCTCTTATGAACTGGTTTGTTTTTCCACTGGCAAGCAGCCAAGTTGGGGCCGCGTCAACGTAAAAGGTCAGTACATCACTGCAGAGGTAGCCGGTTCACAACAACCGGCCGCTAGCAAGCTAGCTGCTGTTAACAAACTCCTGTTACTATCAGTCCATGAAAAAATATTTTTTTTAGCGGATATTCTAGTTACAACATGATTGAGTTAACAAAGCAGTGTTACATTGCTACGTGTGGTATTTATTCAGTTTTTGGGAAATCATGATGTCCTCCGTTGTCGTATATGACAGTGAAACGCACCCTCACTGTAATAATGTTTAAATGGAGGAGTTATCGTGTGCATACAAGTACTGTTTCTGGTTTTACAGTCTACACTGAGATCCAGAGCCAAAACCGTATTTTCATTACTTTACTTTTCTACTATCATTAGCTGTGTTTCTACCGTCGCTCCCTCAGCTCCTGGCATAGTCGCTGCTAATCTGTGCCAAGTCTGGCCCAGCAAAGAAGTGGAGCCAGAGGTGGTCCCTATTTTAGCAGCTGGGGCCGGTTCTCGTGGCGGTGGAAACACAACAAACTGGGGCTAAGTCAGGAACTGACCCAGAATTGGCCCTGGAATCTGTTTGGTGGAAAAGGGGTATCTGTGGTTCAGGTCCGGACTCTGTGGATCAGGTCTGGACTCTGTTGTTCAAGTGTGGACTCTGGTGGTCAAACCATGTGTGGATATGATGTTGAATGCTCCCTGAACCACTCTTGTACAGTCTGAGCCTGATGAATTCTGGCATTGTCCTGTTGGAATATAGTCGTGTCATCAGCAAAGAAAAAATCCACTGACAGACAAACCCAGGATCATAACATTCCCCACAGCCTGATGGGTATTCACTTCTTCAGCCTGTCTTCTTACCCTGATGCTGCCATCAGTCTGGAACCACATGATGTTTTCCCATCACTCTAGAGTCACTCTAGAGTCCGATCTTTATGCTCCCGAGCAAACTGAAGGTTGTTTCTGGACAGCAGTTTAGTCCAGCTCCTTAATGTTCTCTTTGTAGTGTTCATGTGGTAATGCTCTGACGTTCACTACTAAACATTTGGTTTTCCACCAAATGATCCTCGAGCATGATCATTCAAGATCTTTTTCTGACCACATTTCACCAAGATCCTCCCAGGTTATAATAATGTGTTGGACCCTATCGCCTCTGAAATACTTGTTTTCTTTGCCAATAATTTGACCCTTCTTTTCATAAGATCCATGAAAGATCTCATTTACCGTATTTTCCAGGCTATAAGTCGCTACTTTTTTCCGACTTTGAACCCTGTGGCTTAAAAAGCTCGTTAGCTTTTTACAAGCTAGCAAGCTCCGTGCTGCCGATACATTTAGCCTCGTCACATCAGACCCGGTCAGAGTGGACCACATGAAACTGTTCGAATAAATTCAATAGCGGCTTATAGACAGGTGCGCTCAGTACTCTGGAAAATACGGTAATTTATTTTCCTTTTATTGTGTGTTTATCTCTCTGCTTCTTCTTTGTCTTTTTCCTCCTCATTCTTTCCCTTTCCTCCCATCACTCCTCACCCTGTGTGTCTTCTTGTGTTTTTTGTGTTTTGTTTTTACCTTGCTATCCTCCTCCCTTTGTCTTACTTTGCTTTTATTCCCTTGTTTTTTTTGGCCTGCTCCGGCCCCGGGCATGTCCAGCCCTCGGTTTATTTGCTTATCCATGTTGTCTTGTCAGAATCACCATCCAAATCGCTTTAATGCCAAGGACATGTGACACAAACCGGCGATTTGCCCCGGTGGACTGGTGCCACGCTTTCAGCAGACCCCTCTCAGATCTCCCTGATTCCTCCGCTCGTCACACCGCTGATCTTTTCCTTCTCCTTTCATTTTCTTCCATTTCCATGGTCCTCGATCTCCTGACTCCTTCCCCCTCGCCACTTTACCTTGTCTCTTTCCATTTACTTCACTTTGTCACACAAATGACCTTTTGTTGTGTCCCCGACTCTCTGTCTCCCTTTCGTCTTTCCTCTGCCCGTCCTTTGATTCTCGTCTCTCAGCGTTTGTCTCTTTCTCTCTGTGTCTCTGTCTCAGGTGCATTGCTCGATATCGTCCGTTCTTTTTGTGTAGTTATCTTTCAGAGGTCGTGCAGGGCGCCATGCTTATCTCTGGGCCACAGTCTTGCCACGATGGGAGCTGTGGTGAGCTGCTCAGACCTCCAGCCTCGAAAAACCTGCCCGCCCAAACCTTTGGTTTCCCAAAAGTAGAATAAAAAGATGGGATGTTACGTTTTACTTTCGTTTCAGATTTATGCCTGATGGCGTTTTGGAAATTGCGTTGGACAGAGAGTGATGTCCTTTTCTTCCAGCAGTGTCCTCACATCCTCACCTAATATCTATAAAATATAACACATTAAAATAGATGAAACATTATTGTACTTTTTACTTTGTTCTTCAACATTCCTCAAAGATTATTGCATCTGTTTCACATCTTTGAACACGAGAATATTTTCCCCGACATCCTCACACAGCCTATAAATACCCACTCTCTTACTCTGCAGTCATTTGAATTATTCTGTTGTGTGATTGAGGTCAGGATCTGAAATGTTTTCGCTGAAGAAAACTGAAGCTGGAGCCCAGAGAGATGTTACATCGTGAGGCTCTATACGCAGCTGCTGTCACAGGAGGAACGCATTGACTTCAATATAACCTCATGTTGTGATCCATCTTAACTCAACATACCCAGGTCAGCAGAGTGTCGCCTCTGCACTTCTTGGCTCTTTAATTCCTGGGAGTCCCATTTTAGCGATTGTGCAAAGTTTTGTAAGACTCACAGAAATGAAATCTGACAGAGGTTTTTGTAAAGGATCGAGCCGATGGGAGTTTATGTCAAGACGGAGAAAATGAAATGAAGAAAGAAAATGTCAAAGCGATCAATCATGGCACGCTCAGATATGCCACTCGCTTTGTATTATAGGACTGATGTGGTAACAATCATGATCAAACCTATATAAAGTAGGTCTTACCCACCAAGGTGCAGGAGGCAGCAAGATCTTATTTAGAAACCAGGATTTCTGCTGATTCGCCTCCGTCTCCACTGTTTGTTTACATCTCTTTGTGACCTTTTATTTAAAGCCGCTCTCTTTTTTCCTTATGTCATCAGCAGCTATTCTGGGCTCTCACATGACTCTTTCTTCCTCACCTTTCTCCTCCCACCTTTTACCTCATCCCATCTTTCTTCCTGCCGTCTCTGACTCTCATTTTCTGCTGCCGTCATTATTCCTCAGTCGCCGCTACAATTTCCTCATTTTCTTCTTTTCCCTCGTCCCTCTGACTCCTCTGGGATTCATTCAGCCAGCTAGGTATTAATTCACATTAGCATCATTATCCAAGTGCTTATTTTCTTTCTTTACTAAATACATGGCATCAGTGTTTTGCATTTTTCTGTTGGTGCTGTCCTCTGTTGAACCACAGTATTATCCACCCGTGGTTTGTTCTGGTAATACCCTGCTAACCTCTCCCCCCTGCACAGACTGCTGTGCTGCTTACCAGCATCCTGCTACAATGGCTGGGAACTTTCTTGAGCATCGATGCCCTCACACAGTGAGTAGGTGGACTGCAAGGTCGAAACCGAAGCGCAGTGTGAATATGAGTGGAGATAGAAATTGGTTTTTCACTTGTGATTAAAATGTTGCAACAATCTCAAAGCAAAAGATACCACCACTAAAGGTGTTTTTAAAATGGATTAGTGCAGCTAATCAGCTGAACTACCTCCCGCTCAGGGGTGTAGTCTATGATAGGCAGGTATACACCGTATAGCTACTAGAAAAGCTCCAGAATTTCCATATCACCACTGAAAAATGCGCAAAGATACGCATCAGCATGGTTCTGTGACTTAACTCTCACTTTCTCATTCATTTTCTGTGTTACGAAGCAGCCACTTTTGGACCATATGGCGCTTTTCCACTGGTACCTCCTGCCTTTTGAAATGAGTTGTGAGATATGAGCTCTAGCTACAACCTCCGTCAGCTGTTCGACCGACCGGGTGGTCAGAGCCATAGACTGTAGATAAAGATTATACAGTCTCTGGTCAGAGCTCACCGCTTTTTTCAGCTGACGTCTTTAAATAAAATTTTAACGTTGCAGTAAAGCGTAAAGTAAAGTTATTGTACATCAAACCGATCTATTTAGTGTTTTCCCCACATAATAGAAACTTGTTATGCTGACTATAACCTGCAGACTGTCGGCTTGTGGGTACAAATGTTTCCTGGCCGTTATTGCATCATCACTGCAGCAACATATTTGAAGTGAAAACAACTAATTTCTTGTCTGAAACACTCTTCAAGCTGCTTCCTGTGATGTCACAACAGTAGAAATATGAAGATTACTTCATCAACTTTCTCCTCCTTCGCCTGATGGCGACACGGAAAAGGGACTGTTTCTGTATCAGAAACAACCGAGGCAAGGCAGGCGAGGCATGGTGAGTCGAGTCGAGTTGAGCCGAGGCATGGTGAGTCGAGCCGAGTTGAGCCGAGGCATGGTGAGTCGAGCCGAGTTGAGCCGAGGCATGGTGAGTCGAGCCGAGTTGAGCCGAGGCATGGCGAGTGGAGTTGAGTTGAGCCGAGGCATGGCAAGTGGAGTCGAGTTGAGCCGAGGCTTCAGACCCGATGTTGATTAGCAGTGACGTTGCTGCACCCATGAGATGATAACTTGACTTGGTACAGCAATAGTATGTATATGTAGTATAGTATATAGTACAGTGATAGTACCAAATGACACAGTGTCAGTGTTTCAGTAAACCTGCTGCTGCCCTGTTACTACTGCTGCTTTGGGGACATTACAGCTGCAGCTAACGCTAGCTTTAGGGAGCCCCATGACTGAAGAGAGTGTGTGCAGGACTGTTTACAGACTGTTTACATTTTACTACTGATGTTGTAATGATACAAAGCTGGTTAAAAATCAGTTACTTTTGTGCCTTTTCAAGCTTCAGAGAAGTTTATTTGTGTTGTTTATATGATTTTTTGCACTTGTTTGCTGAAATTTTATTTATACAAATATATTGTTATTTATTTATTCATTAATTTTTCTTTATTTGAAACTTATTTGTCTTGTCACTGGCTGTTCAGTGGTTAATTAATGTCCAGCTGTTAATGACTGTTACACATGTTGTATTGCTTCCAATATATTTACATTTAGATAATACATAACCAGTCTTTCATGATCTCAGTTATGTGTGGGTGCACACTTTATACATAATGAGCGTGGTGGTTGTTATGTGGGGCTGTTTTAGAGCAGCTGCTGCTCTGGGAGGGCTGCTGTGGACCAGATGTTGCTCCAGGATGGGGGTGTACGAGGCTGGGATTGGAAAAATCAGAGTACACCCACAACAATAAACTAGACTCCACCACTGCTCCCACTCTCACATCAGTGAAAAACAACAGGAAGACTCACAGCTTGCTGCATTTCCTCTTTTGTCTTTGAACATCTGGTCATGTTTGCAGACTGTAAATAACACAGGTCTTAATGATAAGTTCACAAGTTCTGCTAAAATGTTCCCAAAGGGTAAAGATGTTCAGATTTATGAGAAGATGCTTAACAACCAGTAAACGCTCTCTCCTCTGCTGATGGATAAATACATAAAAACAACAAACACAGATCTAAACACAACTTACTAATGTTTAAAAATCCTTGATTTGCACAATAAGCTGCTGTTATTGTACAAACTAGACTGTGTGTGAGTCGTTTAAAATAACTGTTATTTGGATGGAGACTGAAAACATCTGTGATGACATCATGTGGTTAATATCAGAAAAAACCAGGATAATTAAGCACCATGTAATCAGCAGGTGGTGGTCAGCTCTTCATACACTACAGTCCATTATATCACCAGTGGTCAGATTTTTATTATACTGCAATGAAACCACAGTCAGGACACGTCAACCTGCAGGAAGTTAAAATACACAGTCACCATCTTTGTTTTGGTCAGAGGATGATGTAACTCAGCTGTTAAACAGGCAGGAAACTGTCAGTGGCAACCACCAAATTAAAAACTGCTTTTATTGTGAAAATATAAAGTTTGTCTCTTTTTTTAAATGGAAGAAAGTTTCAAGTGGTTTATTAAGTTACAAAAATAATAATTTCAGTGGACATGGACGAGTTTTTATACGATCAGCTGATATCTGTGAAGTTTGATGCAGGAAACATGATGCAACATGAGTCTGTGCTCATTTCAAGAAAACTTCATCAGAGGAGACGTTGGATGAGGATGTTCCTGTTTATACAGTGTCTTAGTGTGTGTGTGTGTGGTGTGGTGTGTGTGTGTGTGGGGGGGGGGTAGCTCCTGTGCTTCCTGGAGTCCATCCAGCTACATAAACAAACACTCGCTGATCTCATCACTTTTCAAACTTCAAACTTTCTCATTTCAACGAAATGCAGTAAGTTAGAGAGTGAAATGTCGTCTCTCAGAGTTATTGGCATCCAGAATATGATATGTTATAGTTTCTGTTAAAATAATGAATAAAATCCCAGCAGAGGCTTCACATAATATTTTCCAGATTGCAAAGTCATGACTTCTGTGCATTCATATTCAGGTTTTTCAAAATAATGGCAGGAAGAGAAAGTCGGTTATCGATGGGCACACAGACAGAGGTGCTGATCTGAATCAGTAAAAAACTTCTGGACAGTATTAAAGTTAAAAATGAGTGTGTTGCATCCTCGTGCTGAACACCTCATCCTAACCCTCAGTCCCACCCGGACGCATGGATTTAAAAATTGTGTGTTCCCTGTGTTTTTTGAAGGGCTTCGTCTTCGCAGGGTTGACATGCAGCAGGTCCATGGACGCCACACCTGCTCTGTACGTCTGATTTACTCTGTATGTTGTGAGTAGGGCTGGACGATATGGAAAACAGTATTATCACGATAATTTTTCCCATATCGATATTGATATTTATCTCGATATATAATTTGATAATGCTGCGAGTTTGAAAAGTATCCTGATAAAGTCTGACACCTAATGAAACCAAATGATTCATTAGATGAACTTAGAACATAGTTTATTAATATCAAATTAAGTAATGTAATGTGTACAACAGTTTGTAATAACACTGGAAACATGCAAACATTTTTTACTTTTTTATGCCTGTACAGCCAGTTTTTGCTACACTTTGGGAAGTGGTAGCTCTGGCTTTGTAAACAACTAATTAAAACAACCTAAAATGGACATCCTGTATATGCACTTAACGTGTTTATTAAACACTTTCAACAAAACAAAAAATTATGAAATTATGTCATATTTGAGGTTGACTTTGTGAGGTCTGTGAGGTGGTTTGTCACAAGGTGGATGATGTGTTGAGTTTTCACTCTTGTACTGCTGGACATAAACTTACTGCACAGTCATACAGTCATTGTATGATAATAAGTTGTCGTGACATAAAACATCCAAAAAGACAGACCTGAGAATAACTGAATGAATACCAGCAAGAAGAAAATAAACACAGCAGCACATGTACTGCTAAACTGTATTTCCCAACTTAACGAGTTTAACACCGCAGAGTATTTAGCAAACAGCAGCATTAACTTACACCACACAATAACCAAAAAACAACTGTAAATATCACAAACAGAAATATCTTAAACAGCGTTATGCACCTGAAATTAACTTCAAACAGAAGAGAAAACTTATGGTCTCAGACTTCTGTGCAGATACTGTCACTAATTAAAGATAAAACAGAAAGCTGACACGCCATTGCAGTCGGTTTACGTAAACATCGTACGTAAAGAACGTAACATACGCAGACAATAACACAGTAACAGAGCTTAGAGACGCTGCAAAGACTTCACAACAGGATGTTAGCTGAAGTGCTGCAGGATCCCGGACTAACGTGTCCCTCACGCTAATATTTCAATGCTGTAGCGGTAGTAGGTGAATGTCTTGTTGGATTCAAAGCTCCCCTCAAGCTCACTGTGGCTCCACGCTGCTCTCCTGTATCAAACCAAAGTCCAAATAAAACTACTTCTGGTCTAACTCTGCTTCCTTTAACTTTACCTTACCTCAGCATAAACATTGCAAAGTGGGCGTGTACTATGACGAGTATCCCCAACACTGCAGAATGACTGACTGGTGTCTGTTAACGTCTGCTGCACGACGCACTGTTTGGATCTTTGTAGGTCACCCATATCGAGTAAAAATTATTGTAGTTTACAATCATCATCGACATACATTTTATCGCGATCCCGTTTCGAAATCGTTTTATCGCCCAGCCCCAGTTGTGAATATATCCGCCATACTCCACAGGAAACTTCCTCCCGCCGTGCTTCCTGTGCATCTTTCACCCACAGTTTTCTTCCCACGACCACAAAAAAACGCCCATCAGACCTGTGGACGCCCCATAGCTCACTGTGTCCTCGCCAAGTTTGTAGAGTGTGTTGAACATGATCAACATCCTGTGTTTACGGACAATCTCCAGGCTCCAGATTTCATTCATCTGTTGTTTTCGTCCACAGCTCGCAGAGGGAGGATGGCCGGCTGGGGCCGAGCTTTAACGTCTTTTTTCATACCTCTTGTTTCCTGGTCTCATGTGTCTCTTGGTGGATCTCAGAGTCTCTCCTCCTGCTTCAGGGTCACTGTCATCAGTCTAACAAGCGAGACAATCAAGATGCTTGTACACGGGCAGACATGACACCCGTCCAGACGTCCCCACGGCGTGATGCGTGGAGGCCGGGGATGATGGAGATGCGTGTTATGTGTGTGTTTGGATGCTGCGTGTCAGAGCTGGTGTGGGCGCTCTCTCTCGGCCTTAAGGCGAGAATGTTGCATCTGGAAAATGACAAATCACACTTAACACCTTAGCAGCATCATTAAAACCCGCTCCAGGCTTTGGCTTGTCTGAGGCAGAGACGCAGAGAGGCAGCGGTTCACTGAGATAGCGCTCGCATGTGTTTATACATCCACAAGCACACATGCATGTGTGCATATATTTACATATTTAAATGAATCAAAGGCCAGCCTCTAAAAGAAATGACATTTAACCAACGCATCCCGCCGGTCGAGGGGAACACATTTTATCTTAACAGGGCGACAGAGTTACAGCTCTGAACATTTCAGTTCCAGAACACAATTAACCCAGCAGTTAGACATCTGGCGAGCATATTTTAACTGCTCAATCTGTGGAGCGAGGTTTCAGGGTAAAACATGCAGAAAACAGGTGGTGGCAGGAGAAGACAAAGCTGCAAGTGTAAATAAAATACTGGTGGATGTGTGTGTGTTTGATAAAGTGTTACACAGATCGTCAGTGAGTGTGGGACTGATACTGCCAGAGGCCTGACAGGCTGTCGCAGCGAGGCTGTGTTTGACTTCTCTGGATTTACTATAAACCCAGCAGTGATCATTCAAAGTGACTTATATCGCACATATGCTTGTCAAGTCACTTTGTAAACACGGCGTTTATTAAAATATGAGCCTGTTCACCTGAAAGACAGTTTTTTATGGCGGCTGCCTCTGATGCCTTTGATGCACGGATGTATATATATATAAACTCTTTATAATGCACAAGTCGGATAAACAGCTGGCTTTTTCATAAAGATGGACGTAGCCACTGGGTCTTGAAAGTGTGGCCAAAGCAGGAAGGTGTAATACCACCAACAACCACTAGGTGCTGCCTCCAATTGACTTCAATCCAAAAATCCTCATTTTCAATCCTGAAATATTCAGTCAATGCATTTTCTCCACAAGTCATTCTGATGTCATTAGATAAACTCTTCTTCTCTGGTGGGAGGAGTCAGGGGCGGGGCTAGTCTGATTGACAGCTGAACTCCAGATTGGACAGTGTCCTCAGGTTGAAGGGTCAGACCCACCTCCTCACTCCTCCCTTCATATCCAAATATGGTCACAAACAACCAACATGGCCGCGTTCAGCCTCACATCTGAGAAAATATCCTGAAAAGATGAGATGTTGTAGTTTTGAAGATGAACAGAGGGTGAGATTAGCCACACCCCTTTGAGAAAATTAATTTGGATTATTCCCCAGAGTCCACTGTAAACATCCGTCAGTGTGAACAGACTGACAATGTTCAGTGAAGGATTAGTGATCAGTCCACATCAGGTGAGGACCAGGTCTCCCATTAATGAACCTGCTCATCAATCATAAAATATTGATCCTTGTACCTGTTTTCATCCTTTCACACCAGTTAGAGGATGATACAGTAGAAATCAACATGGCCCCAGCTCCTCCTTCAACATGTCCGTCCACGTCACGGTGACTCCGCCCATCTCTTATTTACAGTTGATGGTTATTTTACTCATGGTCCGAGGGCTTCTTTGCTTTATCGTTTAAAATCCATTTTGTTTTAACATTTAATAACTCGAGCACGTTAAATATCTTGTTGTTTAGTTACCACATTAATGTGATCATCCTGCTTAACGAACTAAAATAGATTCTGATTCAAAGGTGTGAAGGTCAAACATCAGCAGCAGCAACAACTGAGATTCAGAAGTCATGACAGTAAGACCTGTGTTTTTGGTTGTATTATAATTATGATTTGGACCAAACAATAATACATTTATCATCTGACATAGTTTAGATCAATTTATTACAAAGACACAGAAAATAAATAAAAAGTCACTCGTGGTCAGTCCTGAACAGGGGTGTCAAACTGGTGCCATGGAGGCCGAGACCCTGCAGGTTTTCAGCAGGTGATTGTAATGATCAACACCTCCTTCAGTTTTATTAGAAGCAGCTCAGCAGTGAGATCAGCTGCTGGAGAGATGGTTGGATAGAAAAGCTGCAGGGTCTCGGCCTCCATGGCACCAGTTTGACACCCCTGGTCTTGAACCATGTGCGTCACAGGGTTTCCAGCAGATGAAGAGGAGCTGTGGTCGGGACCCTGTGAAGCCTGGAGGATGCTCCTCAGTGGGTTTTACTCTCCTGACGACAAACCATGAAGAAGGAGAAATGTGGATGACATGTTGACACTTGAAAAGATGTTTGAAGAAAACTGTGATGTCACCGTGACCGCCGCCCTGTGTTTATGAGATGGATTGATGCAGTACGGTCTGATACTTTTTAATAAAAGCGAACATGTAAACAGGGGAGGAGGGCCACAGATCCACTCAGTGTGGTCGGGGGAGAGCGATTCAGCGCCTGGCGTCATGTTGGATTCGGAGGGAACAGATCCAGTGTTGCCAACTCCTTAGTAAGGAAAGTAGCTATTGGTTGTCCTAAAAGTTGCTAGAAGTCGCTAAATGACGTCATCACCTAATTTACATAATTGGGCATTGGTATGTAATTGTAAGGTACGCTGTAGGAGAGAGGAATAACGTCGTGGAAGAGACAAAAAGTGAGTAAAAAACATGTCCTAAATATGTTTATTTCTACAAATGAGCTTTCTTCTGTTGGTTCTTGTTTTGTTTTTTTATTATGACATTGAAATAGGCCATCACTTCGCAAAATAACTTCAAGACTATTGCTTTGTCTAGACCACCTGTCAAACTCAAGGGAATGTGTATTTCCATGTGACACGTCACATCGATGCTCAGTCAGTCAGAGATCACAGCATTTCCTTCTGTCAGGTCGTATGACCTCACTACCATGTTCTGACTGAACATGGAC
>OOFC01050048.1:7415-19209 GCA_900323345.1 Pseudochromis fuscus | reverse complement strand
TCTACGGCCTGTCTACATTCAAGGTAACGCAGGAGTGTAATGCATGTTTTAAAATCCCTTTCATGCAGCTACTAACTGGCCTAATGTATATCCTAATGTATATCCTGTATATCCTAATTCATCATCCTAATGTGTATCCTGTACATCCTGTACATCCTGTACATCCTGTACACCCTGTACATCCTGTACATCCTGTACATCCTGTACACCCTGTACATCCTGTACACCCTGTACATCCTGTACACCCTGTACACCCTGTACACCCTGTACACCCTGTACATCCTGTACATCCTGTATACCCTGTACATCCTGTACATCCTGTACACCCTGTACACCCTGTACATCCTGTACACCCTGTACACCCTGTATACCCTGTACATCCTGTATACCCTGTACATCCTGTATACCCTTCATCATGTGGAGAATGATGACTTCTGATAATTGAACTGCTTTCATCAAGTTTATAGTGATGACACCTTGAACACTTTTTCTTTTACACGTGTGTATGCTTTGTGTGTGTCTGTGTGTCTGTGTGTGTGTGTGTGTGTGTGAGTGAGAGAGTGGCTAAATATTACACTGCATCTAAACGGTGGTTGTAGCAACAGTGACATCATCACTGGTTTGTGGAGTGAGTTTTTTTAAACACAGATTTTGTCATTTGTACGTCACCGTCTTGGTTTCATCACATGTTCCAGAGAGGGAGGATCTGGGGAGGATTCAGTTCAATTCAACTTTCTTTATACAGCCCTTTAAAAAGACAGCATAGTGAGGCAGAGTCTGTACACAGGCATGAGGAGGGAGAGGGTGGCACTGATGTGGCTGACCTCCAGTGACTGTTCACTCAGAGCAGCCACGCCCTCAGTATGTCTAACTTCACACCTCAATACAATCTGCTGACTTCATCCTAAGTGTCTGTGCAGGGATCATCAATAAATACCCAGCTACATTAGCTAGAATAACGTTCAGAGGGAGTTCCAGTGGTGTACATGAAGAGCATTGTATGTGGGTAAGTACTGCTGAAAGTGTAATCAGTCTCATTGAGTGTTGTAAATACTTTGCAGGATGCTCGTCACGCTGCAGAAGGAGAGATTTACACCAAACTGAATCAGAAGATCGATGAGTTCATCCAGCTGGCAGACTACGAGTGGAGCATGGCCGAGTCTGACGGCCGTGCCTCTGGATACCTCATGGACTTGATCAACTTCCTGCGCTCCACTTTCCAGGTCTTCACACACCTCCCGGTGAGTGTGACCCCCCGCTGTCGCTCTCTGGGAACTGTGCTACAGTGTGTAGTTGTGTTACTGGTGAGCTGCTGTGTGAGTTGTGTGTAATATGAACGTGGTGATTCTGTTTTTTCTGTTGTTGACCCCCCTGGTTAATGTTTCTCTCTTCATCTAATCCTGATCAAACTGTGTCAGAAGATGAGTTGGTATCCATAGTGAGTGTGAAGCTGAACTGAGTGTGTGTTGCATGGTAATGGTGCTGTTACTGTTACTGACTCTGCTTCTTTGGCACACTGACATTATCTTAATGATGTGGATGTGGTGAGACCACAGTGAAGTCCTGGGCTCAGGCAGCTGACAGCCACAGCCTGCTCAGCTGCACGGTCCGGTCTCAGTGGGCCACTTGCCTGCTCTTCTCTCCAACATGTCCTGTCATGACTTGACTGAGTCCCAGCTTGATTTGCTTTTTGTGTTTCTGAAGTGTCTCCTGTCTCTCCATCCACACCTTCTGTAACAAACAGTGCTGTGACAGATTTATTTTACTCCTTGATTAATTTCACTTGCATGCAAGATATCTCTAGTTGAACTTTACCTCCTCCTGTCCATTTATTGTTGCCACATTTCTTTTCCTGTCCTTTCCCTCTTTCCCTTCCCCTTCTTCCATTTTTGGTTGGTTTGGGGTTCTCTGCTCAGAATAACAACAATGACCATGCTTCGATGTCGGTGAGTATGCCTGCCTGGATTTTCTAACACTTTGCTGCCATGCTGCAGGCAGAGCGGACATGAAACGCATGCTTGTGTTTGACTGCAGAAGCTCCACAGCTCTAAGCTTGTGGTTCCCTGGCACCTGTCCTCACCTTAGGACGCTGATGGACAGTGTTGGTACACCCAGTCTTTACAATAGATGTTCTCCACTTGAGGGACTTGGAGTGAGAGAGGACCCGGTGACATCCACCAGCTGAACGTTCCTCCTCTGATGGTTTCTAGATTGTGGCTGAGAAAGCTGTTAAACTGGTCTTCTATGGTCCATTGAAACCACAGCATGGTTCCAGTAGCTGATCTTAAGTCTTTTTTGTCTCTTGCTGACATGGGTGAAGGTTTCAGAGTTTCAGGCCATGGTTCGACTACAAAATGTGGCATAAATCTACTGTCGTCAAGTGTGACTAAAGTATCTCAGTTCAGATCTGTACTTACACCACACACCGTTTTTTTGTTTGCCTACATTTCCCCAGTTGCATGCTTCAGTCCCTTTTGATTCAGTTTTTGTCTCGGCCTTTGAATGTAGTAGTATGAGTGTGCATAGCATCAGGCCAAGGGCGGTGTTGCAAGGGATGCTGGGTAATCTTGTCCCATCTGGGAATGTGTGCCAGCTCTTTACTCCCAACATGAGATAAGAAAAGACCAGATTCACTGATGACTGTTTTGTGGAAGATATAGTGAATTTGAGCTGCAGTGAAAATCAACCTTTTTCATGTGGATATTGTACCAAAATGCCTCTGCATAGGTCTTCATGAGGCTGCTTTATGAAACAAATAATTTATCTGGGAATATTTCCTATAATTATACATTGCACAGAGGCTGTATCACCACCTTAGGAGAAGTTGTCCCACATCTTTCTGTGAGTTTGCAACATGTTGAACCTAAAAGTAACAGTTTCAAAAACCATTGCTGTGGAGTTACAGGAGGAACCAAACAGTGCGATGTCGATACATGTTAGCTAGTTATGCTTCAGCTACAGTTCAGCACCAGGCCAGTACTGGGCTCTGGTTTGATAAATGCTGCCAGGTGACCAGTGGCTGATGGGTTGCTGGACTAGGATGTCAAGATAACATACAAACAATTGCACTACAACAGCTTTGTTGTGTGATTGGTTGACCTGATACAAACCTTTAGGTGAAATAAGTGAGGAGAGAGTAGGTTAGTGCCCCACCATGGTTTAAATGAAGTGCTCGTTGTATCGTCTGGTGGCAGGTCAGGGAATCTTCAACCAAGTCATGAAGGAAAACAAGTATAAACTCCTCCTGTGCATTCATATGAGAGTGGACCACACAGCAAAAATCCAGGTTTGAGGCCACTTGTTTTCTGGAGCCTCTTCTTCCTTGGAAACAGCAGAATGGTTTTGTTCAGAGTCCACCACTTCCCTGCGTCATACAACAAAGTTAGAGTCAACAGAGGTGTCGCCATGCTGCTACTGTCAGCATGCTGTGATGTTGCTGTGATGTTGTGGAGCTCAAACACAGCAGAGGTTTGTTCTTGTAAGAAATGAGCTGCTCACATCGATGTCCTCATATCGAGCCTCTGTGGCTCTCTGAGCTTTAAAAACCATGGTGAGGTTGCTTCAGTGATTTCTGTTTTCACTAGAGCCCACCACATGTACGTTCACCACACACCAGCAGGATGGCCTGAATGGGTTTTTGAACTGGAATGAAAACAGAGCTTTTTTGCACAGATAAATTGGTCAGGCTCTGGGGTTACTGTCCAACATGGTGCAGCTCTGAAACACCATGAGGCGAGGCTGCAGTTCACTTTTCAACCATCTGTAGGTGTTTGAAGAAAGAGCATTTTGTTTAGGTCTGGTATTTTTCAAAGGTACAGATGTGAAAGTTAATTTCATCGAGTCATTTATGTATCAAATGTGAATCTGAAAAGGATTTAGATGCTCAAACTGTTACATAAAATTGAGCAACAAGATAATTAGATGAGAGGAATGTGTGATTGCCTCTTTGGTGTTGTTAGCTGTGTATTCTCCTTCATAGTGGAGTCACCACATCATCCCTGTGTCTGAGGGTTCAGCATGAGTGTCTGTGAGAATGGATTGTGTTGATATGCTCCTGTTTACCACTAACTGCCATTTACTGATCCATTCAGAGTTACTGTCAGCATTTCAAACACTTGAGTGGACTTTTAACATTTGTAGCAGTTCCACTTCAAAGAGACGTGAAACATACTTGTTCACAAAATAAATGACATCACCTCAAGTGGTAGAAATGCTCCCAGTTGTTTGCTTTGTCGATCCGACCATGACGCTGTGGATGTCTGTGGAGTGTTACATGTGTGAAATGACTGGTTCAGCTCCTGTTGTTGTTGACCTGCACGTGTTGGTCTGTGGTTGTCGTCCTATGTTTTGTAAAGAACACACACTGGGAATGTAGTGACACTAAAAATGGTTTTAATGGGTCCTATGTTAATGATGAAGTCTGCACATACTCACAATGAGGTGAGATGAAAAACAAACATCTTCCAAAATAAAAACTCTAATAATGAAGACTTTATTGAGTTCAGTAGTTTGTGTCACAGCGCTATTTCAGACTAGACTTTTTCATCTTGACGAGGACCTGCACCCTGTAGGACTCCAATGAGGTCATTACTAAAACTATGCTAAACTAAAACTGGACATTGACTTTGTAATCCTGGCCTTTCTTTTCATATTAACTCTCTTTCACTCAGAGCTGAATACAGGAGCATTTGGTGCTTCAAGGTAAAATACAAATATTCATGTTCATCAATAACGTTTGTCCAGAGGCTGACCAGTGCAGGAGGTTTGACACAGTCCACTACAGAATGAAAACAGCTGCACAGATGTGACTCTGCAGATGTTTCCTTATTCAAACAGTTATAATACAGAAAACTTAACTCAGAACTAATTGCAGAAAACTACATATCCATCTGTGAAGAAATAGACGCAGCTCTCACTGCCCTCTCATTGAAATCTTCTGATATATGTTAAAGTAAAGCCAGTGGAGGTGGTGTTGTGGTATCAAGTAGCAGGAACTGCCATGGAGATACTTTGGTAAAGTACCTCTCAGACTGTATTAATGCAACAGTTACAATTATTTGGTTGAATCTGGAGCAAACAGTTTAGTCTTCAACCAACTATTTACTATTGATTTCTAAATCAGCCTGAGCATTATGTTCTGCTGTATGGATCCATTTCAGTCTTATAAAACATGGATGTATCAGTGGAAGACCAGTATCAGCTGATAGGACTGATGATCCAGTCTTCTTATCTTCCCCCAAACTCTCTCTCCTGCTTCTGTGTCATTGTGATTTGTTATTGCCGTTGTGTTGACATTGTGCTGGATGCTGCTGAAGTCACAGCTCGACCAGCTTCCTGCACCTCTCTCATGTTAACGTGTGGATAGATGGTGCAGCGTAGATGGACTGGATGCACTGTTTTCTTTGCAGTCTCCAGTCTTCAGTCATGTGCTGAAATCATCTTCCTCTGTACAGCCCGGTCAGGCAAAGCCTTTACTTACAGCAGTCAGACACAAGACAACAGTCTGAATTGTTTCCAGTCCAAACACATGTTAAAGCTGGTGCCACACAACAACTTGGAAAAGCAAAGTTTCCAAGAAACTGTTACAGGTGCTTGTCAGTGTGATGCTGGTGGTCAGGGAATGAAGTGGTGAATCAGTGTATCTGGTCAGCAAGTCATCTATGTCTGGAGCCACGACAGCTCCTTTTGGTCCCTGCATTGAAAACACACTAAAAAAGACACATTGGCATTTAAACATATGCATTGAAAAAAGGTCCAGTGCTAACAAAATACATCAAATGATGCTGAAATATGTTGTGGTGAAAAAATTAAATACAACCAATAAAAAAGCCTGATTTTTTTTTCTTTGTTTCACCATAGACTTACAATCTTCTGGTTATTTCATTTTGAACATATTGAACTGTTAGGAGTTTAGCAGACAATGGATTTTACTTCATGAATAGCTGACGCTGGTGCATATATCACATTGCACTGCACTTCACTGTAGTTTACCAAACTTACTCAGAGCTTCACAGTCGTCCAGTTCTCTGAATTGCAGTTAATGAATCTCAGAGAAAAGTGGAAATATGACTCTGTCGAAGCCTTCGCAGTCACAGCCCAAACCTTCCTGACGCCTGGACGTGATAGTGCTAACTGCTATGACGTGTGCATGTGTCTACCTTCATTTATGCACATGTAGATGCACATGTTGTCTATCAGAATTGAATGTGAAGCTAACATTGCTGTATCTTCTGCCTTTCTTGCTCTTTATCCCCTTTTCTATTTTACTGCTTTATCTTCTTGTCACAAATCCTCCTCCTGTTCTTTGACCATTCAACCTTTTACTCTCCTGCTGATTTCTTTTTCTCCTCAATCTTTTTTCTATTTACTCACCTCCTCTCACCCATCTCTCCTTCCCAAACACTCCTTCCTTTTATATTTATGTTCTCTTCCAACCACCTCATCCCACCTCCTTCCCTTCCCTCTCATCCTTGTGCCTCCATCCTAATCTCTCCATCCCCGACCTGCTGCTTCCTTACTGCACCTCCCTCCTGCCTCCCCCTATCTCACTCTCCACACAGGGAAAAGTGGCCCAGACCGCTTGTATGTCAGCCTGTAAGCATCTGTCCACATCACTGATGCAGATGCTGCTGGACACGGAGCTCAAACAGATCAGCATGGGAGCCATTCAGCAGTTCAACTTAGATGTGATTCAGTGTGAATGTGAGTATGAAGTCATTGTAAACAACACAGCACAGTCAGTGCAGACCTTGTCTATACAGGACAGTGTCATCTGCATAGAGATGGACATTACAATGTGGCCTAGTGTTTGTTTTTAACATGGTGAGTAGAAGAGAGACCAACATAAACATAAAGATCACATTATTTGGACCCTTTTAAAATCACTGAGGTTTTTCCAAGAGCTTTTTTCTCAAACTATAGGTCATAATAAAAAAAGTGGAACAGAATGTTTCTGACAAACCAGGGTCTTAATCTCAACTGTGGAGTTTGTAGTCATTTTTTAGACCATGAAGTTGTATATCTAAGATTAAGTGTGGCTGTAAACATCAGTGTGTATGTCCATGTGTGTGTATGTGTATGTGTGTTCCTGTTCAACACTGGGATCTATAATGGGAACCCTGGGAGCCACAACAAGACAATACCAGTTCTATTCTCATGTGATACTAGTGCTGTGATGTCCTCCAAAGAAGTGGAGGTTTACCAGCACAGCCCTGGTACCACTGGTCCACTGGTCCACTGGTCCACTGGTTCCACTGGTTCCACTGGTCCACTGGTCCACCTATTGTGGAGGCAGTGATGCTTTCACGGTTCATCAGCAGCAACGATGGCCATTTATCTCTTTTGACAAGATAATATGAGAGTTTTGAAGGACTGAAATATTAAGTACACTGTTACATTTGTCATTACTGGTAGTCATACCTGGAAATGAATTGCACCAGTTGGCCCCATTTATGTGACTGATGTTTGGATTGTGGCAAGCTGTGAATCAAACCATTGTGTTATTATCATGAACTGATATTTCTATGTCACAGGGTCACTGGAAAATGTAGAGAATAAGTTGAAATTGTGGTGTAATGATACATTTCATTGTGTTAGAGCATTGTTTTTTATTAGCATATGACCATTATTTTTTCTTTAATAGACATTTTTCAGATTGTGTGTTTGTTCCACATGGATAATCCATCCTTTCTATAGAGGTACACTCCAGATGTGTTTAAAGTACTTTAGACATCTTGACACAGTTTTACCACCAGATTCAGCTTGAAACCTCCGCCTGAGGCTTTGTTCTGAAATCTGTGTGACCCATCATGTGAACCTGGCAGTAAGAGGCAGATGTGAAGCTGTGGTCTCTCTGTACCAGCTGTGGGTGCTTCCTACAGACTGAAAGTGTTTTTGTGTCTTCTCAGTGTTTGCCAGCTCAGAGCCGGTTCCTGGTTTCCAAGGAGACACGCTCCAGCTGGCCTTCATCGACCTGCGACAGGTACGCTGCCTCACTGAGGAATACACAACGGCTTCATCCAAATTTGTCTCATATTAGTTATTTTATTAAAGCCTGTAGGTGTTTTTTTGTTTGTTTTTATAATTTGATGTCGAGTAAAACCATGAAAAGGTTGTGGTCTGTGACACTGTCTCCTCAGTGGCAGGAGGCTGGTTTCTACGTCGGGAGCTCAGATACCTGTCAGTCATGTTGGACTGAGTGTGGCCTCAGCAACATTCTCAGTATCATGTTTTAAACAATATGTGTCATTTGCTTTTTAGATTTCTCACTGCTGACTGGTTGTTGACCCCCCAGTCACACACAGCAGGTCACACACAGCAGGTGCCCGGCAGCCTGCAGTGTCTGGCCTGTGGTGTGAGGTGTTTCGAGGTGTTTTGAGTTTTCCACACTGAGATATCGTTCTTCTTGTGACACATGTTGTGAACTGCTCAGTCCAGCATTGAAACAAAGAGTCAGACTCCGGTAGGACGAGGAGACCAGGTGATTATTTTTTTCCTAGTCAACAGCAGAACAACTTTTGACTTGTCGGCTCTCCCACATCTCACTTCCTTGTTTTGTTTCACTGGCCTTTTCAACTTTCACCTGTCCCATAGTTCACCTGCTCAAACACCCCCTGAAACCAGCAGTGGTATGTAAAGTGTTGCTGGGCCTCATGAACTGTGTCTGCACCGACCTCTTAATCTGAGCCTGAGGTGAAGGCTTGACTCTGCAGCCGGTCCAGGTCCCAGCACTGAGCTGAGGGACTGGATCTGTGGTTACAGCACCTCTGCACAGGCAGATATTACAACATCAGCTGGTTCAGTTTCCAGCTTGTTTATCAGCCGATCTAAACACTCAATTCTTTGGATATTTCAAGTTAACATGACTAACTAACCTGGAAAAGAGCAGTGTCAGAGCTTCATTGTAATTACATCCACTTCATGTAGATGGAGACGCTAAGGAAAGCTTCATGAAAATACAAGCTGTAGATTTTTTATTATTGATTTGTTTTGTTAAATCTCTCACCAAAAAAGCCTAAAAGCAGTCGAATGTTTCTGTTAAGAGCCACTGACACATACACAGTTTGGTCAGACAGTGATGACGTGATGTGGGGTCACAGGATGGACTCGCAGGATTGTTACAGGATTGTTACAGGGCAGCATGGTTAAACACTGAGAGACAGAGTTTTAGTCTGGGGATGTTTAGCTCGTTCAGAGGATATATTTCTTAATGCATCCAAAATCTAAGGTGCTTTATGAACCTTCCTGTTCTGCTGCTGCTCAGTCTCAGTGGGTCACCCACAGACTGAAGGGTTTGGGACTGGATCCTCATCCCTGCCTGTCCACATGTTGAAGTGTCTTTCAGCAGGACCCTGAGGTACCTGATGGTGCAGTCCAGTGGCTGCATGTGTACTGTGTATGAGTGTGTATGTGAAACATCCAGAGAGTTGGATGTTGACTTCACAGAGACAGTGTTTGTCTGCGTTTGAGCCAGCAGTCAAAGTGGAGACTGAAACACAGACTCTGTTGTTTTAGTAGATGTGGTATGTTTCACTCTAATCAACACATATACACAAACACCCAGTCTGTGCCAGAGCACAGATACTAGGTACACACTGATAAAGTACTAACAGTGTTTATTAGAGTATATCAGGATGGGTTAAACATCCACCAGGATCAGTGTTGTTGTTCCTCATAAAAACATGATGTGTTAAATAAGACATGTCCACTGGACAGACTCAGATCTGTGGAGGGTTGAAGTTTGTTTCCATACAGATTCAGTGCAGCAGAACTTTTAGGGAAATCCTTGCAGTGCATATAAATCATACTAACCACGTCTGCAACTACCACCATCTTCATAAGTCCTGTCCCAGATGTTTGATGTTGAAGATGTTGAGTGTGTTTGTAGCTGAATGTAACTGCTGCACCAAGTTGGTCGGTTCCCAGAAAAACAAAAAGGACCTGACCTGTGTCCTGGAGGGAGCTCAGACCCTCCTTCAGCACAGCTTAGTTTCCTGCGATGCAGCTCATTAGACAAGATGTGTCCATGTCCTCTTTTATGCAGGCTCCTGGTTGACATGTTAATCCCAGCCTTAGGCGACAGGGTCGGGAGGTGTCCACAGGCTGGGGTTACACAGAGGTCATCCATCTACTCCCTCTTTATCTTATCATTGTTGATTTTGGCTGTAAGTGCTTTTTAGATTGTTATCCTGGGCCCATTTAGTGTGTGTCAGTGTCCATTATGTAGGTGTGGTGTCAAAAAGACACTGATGCAGAAAGACCTGAAAACTGGTTTTACAGTTGTTCTGGTTCACAGGAGGATTTGTTGGCTGCTCTTGTCTGTAAAGTTCATGTGTTTGCACTGATGTGTAGTTTTACAGTGAAAGCACCGTCACAACATGTGAAGTCACACTGTCTTCAAAAGATGTGCTTCTACACATACCTCCTGTAATGTGAAGCATCATATCCTTTTAGATAATTAATTTAATTTGTCATGCATAAGAAACATTCAGCTTTATGATCCACAGATTCAGTATTGATTATTGACTGTTACACTACTGAACAATAACTCCCCACTCTGTGACAGATAACTCTATAGATACTTTATTTCAAACCCCTGTGTAAACTGGCACTGCACTATAGTCATCTGGTACATGTAAACTGGCACTGCTTAACTTCCCATAGCTTTATTTATCTTTTATCTTTTGTAACTGTGTACATACTCCAGATTGCTTTAGAGATATTTACCTTTTCTGTTTTATTATTATTCTTTACTTTATCTTATACTGATTATTCTATTTCCACCTGTTGCTGTTTTTATTCTTCTTCTATTACTGTCCTGAGCCACTGTGACAACAGAATTTCCCTTGTGGATCAATAAAGTCTGTCTAAGTCTAAGTCTAAAATAGTAGTGAGACTACCTGAAATTATCTAGTCATTGTCACTGTATGTGTAAATAAACTACGCTTGTTTGGTGTGTCTGTCAGAGCATGTGTAGATCCACATGGATGACGCCCCCAACCCTGTGGTCACTTCTTATTGGAGGATATATTGACCCTGCTCAGTCATTGGTCCAGCTGTAGTTCACATGTATTGACTCCAACAGTGGGGACACAGTCATGTGTTATTGTTGGTTGGTTGTTTTTCAGTCCTGGAAACTGAGACACAGAGAAATGTCTGAAAACAGAGTTCAAGGAGCGGCTGCAGTCAGAACATCACCACACCACAAAGCTGTGGGTTCTGATCACAGTGGGTTCTGATCACAGTGTGGGTTCTGATCACAGTGGGTTCTGATCACAGTGGGTTCTGATCACAGTGGGTTCTGATCACAGTGGGTTCAGATCTCAGTGTGGGTTCTGATCACAGTGGGTTCTGATCACAGTGTGAGTCAGATCACAGTGTGGGTTCTGATCACAGTGGTTCTGATCACAGTGTGGGTCAGATCACAGTGGGTTCCGATCACAGTGTGAGTCAGATCACAGTGTGGGTCTGATCACAGTGGGTTCTGATCACAGTGGGTTCCGATCACAGTGTGGGTCAGATCACAGTGTGAGTCAGATCACAGTGTGAGTCAGATCACAGTGGGTTCCGATCACAGTGTGGGTCAGATCACAGTGTGAGTCAGATCACAGTGGGTTCCGATCACAGTGTGGGTCAGATCTCAGTGTGGGTCAGATCACAGTGGATTCTGATCACAGTGTGGGTCTGATCACAGTGTGAGTCAGATCACAGTGGGTTCTGATCAGAGTGTGGGTTCTGATCACAGTGGGTTCTGATCACAGTGTGAGTCAGATCACAGTGTGGGTCAGATCACAGT
>OOFC01050047.1:1656-82425 GCA_900323345.1 Pseudochromis fuscus | reverse complement strand
TAACCATTTCTGCTTGTGAGCATTGGTTAGAGGTGGTAAATAGTAAGTTTACGGACAAATGCAAACCTCTGGAGGATCCTACACCTTGAGGTTGGTGGGACTCCAGAGGCACCAGCAGCTTCAAATACCTGTTTCCTGTTTTGTAATGGCATTTTAGGAGCTGCTGTCTTGATCTGAGAAATTTTTCCTGCAGAAACCTTCCTCATTACTCCTTTGTCTGGACGAACCCGTCTGTGCTCTGAATCAGCTACAAATCTCTTCATAGCACAATGATCTTGCTTAAGTTTTCATTAAATGTTTTCATACCTCATGCAAGGCATTGCACAATTTGATGCTTTTTGGCAGCAGGGATCGTTTTTCTTTCCCATTTTGCTTGAAACCTGTGACCTGGATAATAATGTGATTCATTTTTCTGAAGTAGTTTTCCTTAAAATGGGCAGATCTTGCAAACTAATTATCATAGGAGTCTGAATTTAATATCAGTGCTCCACAGAGTCCTGAGACCCAATACCATCCATAAGTTTAATTGAAAAACAAAAAATTAAGTCTTTATGACACTTAAATCCAATTTGCATAATAATTTGAGACGGGGTGTATTCCCCTGTTAGCCACAAGGAGAACCACCGAAACAGAGCAATAGATGTTCTGTGTATCAGCAAGTGAAAGTTATCTTTTTGACACAAAAAGATAACTTTCACTTGCTTAATTAAAAAGCAATCTACTCGCTACACAGAGGAGGGACTATCCTCGGCAATGTAAAGTCACATTTACACTGGTACCTCCTTGCTTCACCTCGCCCCGGATTGCACCACCTCGGTTGCATTTGGATTGCCGAGGATAGTCCCTCCTCCGTGTAGCTGGCCGTCATTCGTGACGTCATCTTCTACCGACACACACAGGTGTAGAAAGAAGTAATGAAGGAACAACTGCTGTTTTTGTCTCTCGGTCTGTGGCTGTTTTTCACAGCAAGAAGACGATTTTTGCTTTGTTTTGAAATGTTTGCACCTTGTCGTGTGTCCAAAGGACATAATTTCTGACAGATGCCATTTCTTTTCTAGTTGTTTGAAACACGTCTGCACGGTGTGTCAAAGATTTAAAAATGGTGTGTTTGCGGGGACAGATTACGTGCCGCAGAGTGATGACACAATGACGCAGTGATGATTCCGGCCAATAAGATTTTAGTACCTGCTCCAACCTGACCAGGTACTTTTTTTGGAACCGCAGGAGAGGAGGTACGAAAAGTTGTACCAGGTACCAAGGTCCAGGACTGTTTTTCCCAGTGTAAATGTGCCAAAACCAAGGTGAGGCGAGGCGGTACCAGTGTAAATCGACCCTAGATCTCTACTCTCAGAAAAAGAAAAATCAAATCAATACAAAAAATAATTTGTACAGGTTGTAAATTTTTTGCCACTGCAAACTAAAAACTGGATTTATGGCAGGAGAGGGTGACAAGCTTCTTCTGATCAAACAAATTCATGAATAAATAATAAAGAAATATGTGAGAAACAAAAGAAACAAATATACTGTTCCCATGCTGTATGGATTGGCCAAGTTGCCAAAAAAAAAAAAAAGTTTCCAGAGAGGCTCCATAACAATCTTCATCAGAGCAAAATATCACATGAGTCTCATATCATGGTCGCACAGAGTAACACAAATATGCACAGACATCTTAGGAAGACAATAAAACTCTAAATATAGAGCTGTTGGCAGCACATGAATGCACACTGGCCTTCCTATGTGGTCATCATATACGGCTTGATTGCACAGAAAGAAAAGGAGCTGTCACGTGTAACTGCAGACACACTAATGAGTGCTTCCAACTGATTTTTCTCCCTTTGGTTATATTTGATTATTTTTAAAGAGTTACATTTGTACAGATTCATTCAGCTGAAGACAGAGTGGAGGGAACTCCACAAGTGGGGGAGCTGCAGAGCATATATACTGTCTATCCAGTTAATATTAGTGCTTGATACAATCCCCCAAACCCCTCTTCTCCACACTTCCTCTCTCCCCCACTGCTGCCTCCATTCAAGCCCTTTCTCCCACCATCCCTTTACAATCAATATTGCACCATTAAACCATTACTGAGCTCTGTTAGGATTAGGATGAAGACAGCCTTCTCTATCTAATCTCACCATTGCTTTATTGGACAATTGCCTCGTCTTTGACTCACCAGTAGAAGTGTGTCCACACAGACTGCACACAATTTCACAATTTTTCTAATGGGCATGAAATTGCTGTTGACTTCTCTGTGTGGACTTTCTCATTTCCTGTCTGCCCAGTAGGAGGACAAGCTGTCAGGCATGGTAAATGCTGGGTATTTCTCCCCTAAGTATAAACCAAATGGGAAAACAATTTTGCATGTTTGGTTGGTACAAACCAGGTAGTGTAGCTCATTTATAGTACTGCTGCACGTAATGTGATTATTTTAATTGGATCTTCCACATCTATCCATTCACAAGATTGTGGCTGTAAGGCCAGAACCAATTTTCTTTGTAGAAATGACCAGTGAGGATAAAATGATGTCTCCTTTTTTTTTTTGTTCTTGCACAGTAAATGGTTTGGGCTTTTTTGCTTGGGTGCACGTCCTTGAAAGTGATTTTCAATCAGCTGGAAGATGAGTCACTGGGGTCACTGGGTTTTGTGCCTGAACAGTCTCACAGGTACTGCTACATGAAGTTCTCAGGTTCAGAATTAGGAAACAAGGTCACATCTGGAGGGAGTCAGTGTCTATGGTGGAGGTTACATCGGTTTATCTAAACTGTTATTCCTCCTAAGAAAAAATAATCACGGTTAAGTTTGGTGGATTTATGAGTAAGTGTAGATTTGTCAGTTGTTTTTTTCTCTGTTTCCCAATGTTAATACCAACATAGAGACAGACGGAAAGATCTCCATCTGGTTTTGTGAGAGACAGGGTGTTATGTCATAATAATTGTGCCTTTGGGGAGGTTTGTGCTCTCAGGGTGCTTTCTACTCTCTGAATCTCATGCATCACAGGTGTCAAAGTCGTGCCATGGAGGACTGAGACCCTCCAGCAGCTGATCTCACTGATTAGCTCCTTTCCTAAACTGAAGGAGGTGCTGATCATTAAAATCACCTGCTTCAGGAGCCAGTTGGAAAGAACACCTGCAGGGTCTCGGCCCTCCATGGCATGACTTTGACACATGTGCTCTACATAAATAAAGAGTTCATGAAGAAGGGTTAACAAAATTTGTTACAACAGCAGGATTGTAAGAGTCTGGATCCTCAGCTTTGCAGACAAGACCTGAACTTATTCAGCTTCAAGCTTTGGAGAACAGACACAGTCCTTTACATCAGCTCTATGTACAGATCATAAGCCTGACGCTCGACAGGTCAAGGTTCAGTGTTTAAATATTTGATGTGCTTCATGTTCTCCACTTAATCAGTTGTAACCGGGTTGAGCACATTTTCACTATTGTTTTAATGATACCTTAAGGGAAAACTATCAACAGTCTTCGAATTGTCAAACACACTGACCTTCAAGCATCAATTTCTCAAGAGCTGTAAATGAAGCTGATTTTGAGAAAGCACATCAGAAGAATATATTCATGATGGTGCAAATGCTTCAGGCACTTCACATGTTTCGATCGTTATCAATCAGTTGACATCCATAAGGAGGCACATTTGTGACCAGCAGAGAAAGTTCATGCAGTAGCACATGTTTGAGAGGAAGTGTAAATTCCCAGAATGACTCTCCATAAAAATATAAATATACAACAAGAGTATTTATTCTGTGTATATTCTGTGTAGTGAACAGTATTCTTGTTGTCTTCTCCTGTGTCAAACAGTGGATCTTTTTGGGTTTTTCACTATGGAAATGGGATTAACTATAGTAATCTATATCATAATTACATTAGGGATGAATGTGTTAAGCAATGCAAAGAATAATATTAGCTTTCCTGCGGAGGTGAAGAGCACGCAATGACAGCTATGGGTGCTGTCAGCTATTTATAAGTTGTTCCATTTAATAATAATAATATTAATATGGTTTCTTTCTGTTAGAGATAAAGAACCCCAAACTTTATTTTTAGTGCCGAGCGCCTGCTAAAAGCTGTCATTCTGGTTTTCTTCCCTCTCTAAATGCTACCTGTTACATGGAAGAGCTTTTTCATTAGGTCTAATGTTCAGCATTTCAGGATATATGCTTATTTGTCTTTTGGCTGAGGGATACATTAGAAGACGACCATTTTTTGTCAAAACTAAGCTAAATGAGCAACAGCCAGATGACATTAGCTTAGCATTCATGTTAAAAATGGGGAAAAAAATCCACCCACCCACGGTCTTAAGTTTAGGCAATGCTTTTAAATTTTTAATTAGGTACAAGTACAAAAATATCACCATAAAAATACACATAAGTATCCTTATGGTAAAATTACCCAATATGCTGATGACTCACTTTTAATATTTTAATGTGTTGTAATGTCTTACAGTATATTACTTTTTTGTTTAGCTATAATACTACATTATAATTAGTTAATTATTTTTGTGTTAGTATTATTATATCAGAAATTTACAAAGTAAAAGTGGAAACAACAAAGGTCATATTCTGTTGTGGTTTGTCATTTGTTACTTAGCATTGGCCCATCCTTTGCATCTAGTCATGGCTCATTAGTTAAACTTGCATAATAACTGTGTTACTAGGTAGTCACCTCCTCTCTTGGCTCCATAGCAACAACCCAACATTCATCATTTTCTTTCTTTCTTTGTTTTTTTTGACATTTTCTCCCACTCTTAGATTCATCACACACATTGTGGTTAGGTTTGTGTATGGTTAATGTGTGTGCAGTCTGTGTTTTCTGTCCAGTAGATGTTACACAGCACAGAGCAACTATATGGGAGCAAGACTATATCGAAATCAGCAAGTGAGTAAATTGATTGCAGATGATAATAATGTGCAAAGCTTTCCCTATCCCTCCCTTAAACCATGTGCTCTCTTTATAAACCTGTGAAGCTGGGTTTCTGTACTCATGCAATCACTGCCTATAAATAGAGATGATTCCTTGGCTTTTTGACACATCCGAGAGGAAAAATATGATGCAATTTACAATATATGCTGCAAGAAAAAAAGAGCACTCGAGATGCATCCATGTAGCTGCTTCACAAGACGGTTGATTACTGTTCACTGACTGTTCACTACCTTGTCTCCTCCTCCTGTCTGTCTCAGCTGTGCTCTCCATCGTGGGAAACCTGCTAGTTCTCATCATGGCTTTTAAAAGGTCATCAAGGATGAAGCCACCGGAGCTGCTGAGTGTGAATCTGGCAGTGACAGACCTGGGAGCAGCTGTCACCATGTACCCTCTGGCCGTGGCCTCAGCCTGGAGCCACCACTGGCTCGGGGGAGATGTTGCTTGTATTTACTATGGCCTTGCTGGGTTCTTCTTCGGGGTCGCCAGCATCATGAACCTGACTGTCTTGGCCATTGTGCGCTTCATTGTGTCCCTCAATCTGCAGTCTCCTAGTAAGTACTTTGCTGCTTGAAAGGACATATGTAACTTTGTAAATTCATATGTAAATTCTAACCTCTGAGTCCTAAATTTCTACCTCTTGTGCTTCAAAAAAGGAAACATGGCAAATCTACTCTACATGGCTTCTAACATAAAATCATCTTTAAATTATGACATTATGTTCAATTTGATGACCAGCCTGTCACACCCATCTACATCCTTGAATAACTTATTGTCTCTTGGCCCAAGTTTCTTTTTGATTGTTTTCTTGTCAAGAGTAAGCAGCAGTAGCTTGGTTAGCCAAGACTGGGAATGGGGAAACTGTTAGCTTGGCTTTTTCCAAAGGGAAATGACTGACAAAGAGCCTTTCATACTAAAACTGCAGCTTTTAATCTTTGTGCTTCAGTTTTTGTACAAATTAAACAAATGAGATACAAAATGTTAATGAAACAAGTGCTGGTGGTCACATTGTGTTACCTTTGCACGAAGCCTTGCTGGAGGTTTCCTCCAGTTTCCAGTTTTTGACCTAAGTTGGGCAATAGGAAGGAGTCATTGTTGTGCTTCCCTCAAACATGATAACCCGGGGTGCTTATTAGGAAACTCATAAAACAAGCCAGGAAAAATAACAAAATTGGGCCCCTTGGATTTTACAAGGAGACTGTCAAAATAACTAACAAAAGACTTGGGAGTCAGTAGGAAGGACGGACAGGAAATTAATAGTGAAGGTAAAAAAAACACAAAATAAAACATTCATGCTAAAACCCAGCGAGCCAACAGAAGGTGTTCACACACTCTACTGAACAAGGACAAAACAATATCCTTATAAAGCCTCCCTGCTGGGCTGATGGTCACCACCTGAGTGAGATCAATGTAGATTCAACATGTGGCTGTTGATGGGCAGGAGTGAGCGAAACCTGTAAAGACAGCCTGTAACACCTCCACTCTTGAACATAATGAATATCACAGATTGTTGGCAGAAGTGACCATGTTTGGATATGAAGGGAGGAGTGAGTCTGACCCTTAAGCCTGAGGATGCTGTTCATTGTGTATGAGACCAGAGTTCACGGGTGAATGAGCCTCAAACCACCTGCAACACACTGGAGACCAGACCTGTCAATCTAAATAACCCCGCAAAACAGTTTGTGATTTGTGAAACTTTTATTCTATTTGTGAAAATGCAATGCACCCTAGAAAAAGAATAAAGGTTTCACAAATCACAAACTGTTTTTATCATTGTCTGGACTCTCCATGATAATCTAGTCTAGGTTTGAGAGGTCTAGGTATGGTGGTTTTTGACCTGGACCTGGACCAATGTGGTCTGGATGTAAAGTAGTGAAATCATCCTTTATTGCATTTTCACAAATAGAGTAAAGCTTTCACAAATCACAATCTGTGTTTTAATCATTGTCTGGTCTCTCCATGATGATCTAGTCCAGGTTTGAGAGGTGTAAGTATTGTGGTTTTTGACTTAGGCCTGGTCCAATGTGGTCTAATGAAAATTCGAATCAGAAGCTGCGGTGTTCATTCTGACTGACCACCACCATCTACAGGGGTTATGCCGCTTTTTAAGGTTGACCGGAAAATTCAAATCAGAAGCTGCGAATCAGATGCCAACTTCAGCCTCGTCAGGTGCATTAAACAGAGAATCTTCCTCGCTGCTGCTCGCGCCAACATCCACGATTTTTTACAAGTTGTGTATTGTATGTGCTTCATGGCTTCCGTCCGTATTCAATACAAAACGTGAAATCATGATGGTGCATTCAATGCGCCTGGGAAACAGCAGATGAGGTGAGGTTTAACATAGCATCGAATTTTACAGATACCCGCCATCAAGATGAATCTAAATTTCACCCGTCAATTGCATCGATACCCAGTGAATGAGCCGCCGCACTCGCATCCTGCATGTGCGCATCGATGCATCGATTAATATCGATTATTTTCCACACCCTTAGTACACAGAGCTACCACTGTCCAGCAGGAATCGTGTTGATGAATGATTTTTTATTATTGATTCTTTTATTGATTCTCTTTATATTTCCACATTTATTTCCTATTTATTATGACACTTCTGTGATTCCAAAAGAGACATACGATGATCTATACTACAGCATCAGCTTGGAAGTTCACACAGCAAAAAAAAGTACATTACTGATAATCTTAAGCTTTTCTTTTATGTTCAGTTGCTCTTGATGGGATTTTTGTCTGGCGGCGTAATTGTCCTGTCTTGTGGATTATGTCTGTTAAGTCTCCGTCCGTCTCTGACACCCCTGCAGTTCTTCTTTAAGGACAAAGACGATGATGGTTCTGCACCTGAAATAATCCAAACAGGGTGACAGTGCAGGGAGAAGATGTGAGAATGAACAGTGTAGAGAGGTTTGTACTGTTGACTTTAGGCTTACCAAGAAGACACACACACACACACACACACACACTGAGCTGGCTTACATAAACACTCTGGGTCACATCACTAGAAATTTTGAATAATTAGCATCCAACGACCTAAAGGGCAGCGTGGCTCGGTTCAGCATAGCGCCCCGGGGAGAAGAATATAACAACACATTAGAAAAAAACACGAGACAAATCCTCAGGAAAAACATCTCATCTACTTTGTATAATAATTAGTTTTGACAGAAGCAGGGTCCTTTTCATGTGGCCTTTAATATATTGATGAAACAAACATAATTGCTTTCAGATAATAAAAATGCAATTTGTAGATGAAATAGTGAGTCAGTGAAAGACAGTTTTTCTTTGATGCCTTTCAACAGCTCAGTGAAACATGGTGAGCGAATGGGATTACTGTACATCAAAATGTAAATGGATTCCTTTGTTTTATATGGATATACTTACATCCAGAGGGTGTTAAGGAGATGTTTCTGTTCTTCTTGTTGTTGTAATTTAATGCATTCATCTTCTACATGCATGTGTGTATTGTTGCAGCATGCTAAATAAGTTTATTCAGGCTTCATCAGTTGAGGGAAATATTTATGTGAGTGAGTATAATTGTCTGGTTGTGTGTATACATATGTATCCTCTGGCTGTTATTACTTTGATCTGCCGTTGTACTGAAGCACGCAGACGTACAAGGCGGCGCTCTGTTGAGTTGATGGTGCTCTTGTGACAAACTAGCGTGATTTTCTTTTTTTATTTGTATTAATATGCACACAGACGACTACAAAGCCAAACAGTTTTATTAGTATTCCAAAACTCAAATAGTCTACAATAATAATATTTATTATAGATCTGTATATTGAGTCAAAGCATGTTATACTCAACAAAAGCAATTGGAAAACTGCATGTTTTTGTATTTTATTTTAATAGGCTCTGTACAGACTTTGCATTTTGTACCCAGTGTTGCATGCTCGATGATCCTCGGAGACAAACTACAGCCAAACCAGAGATTAACAGAGAGAGTCAAGCAAAAATGAGTGTGACTTGGTTGTACACTTCTGGGTCAATAACAGCTCCCACAGTGGTCCTTCACCCACTGGTTTGTGGACTTGCATTTTGAAGCCGGGAGTTTGTCATTTCAACATCGCCATGTTGGTTGTTTGGAGCCAGAAGTGACCATATTTGCATATGAAGGGAGGAATGAAGAGGCGGGTCTGACCTTTGAACCTGAGGACACTGTCCAATGTGCATGAGACTCGAGTTCAGGTCTCATCTGGTCTAACAGACCTATAGCCACGCCCCAAAATAATATGCTTTTTGAAGACTCATATCTACTTAATCGTGACTCTTTTTTTTCAGCTGGACCACCAGGTCACTGAAAACAAAGGCTATCTTTAGCTAATGTCATTAGGCTGACTTGTGGAAAATATGTATTGACTGTTTATTGGTTTGAAAAGGACAATTTTTGAATTGAAGTCAACTGGTGCCAGAGTTTTTTGGAACCAGCATCTAGTGGCTGTCAGGGGTATTGCACTTTTTGCTCTTTATGATTTTACCTTCATCCCTTTATACAGCCTGTGTGTCGAGATGACACTGGCAATCATGCCACAATGATTGACAATCTGGCTCTGTAAGCAATAGTAGGAAGTCTGAATAATTCAGTGGCATAAATTTTTCAGTGACACTTGATATTGTGCAATAAAAAGTCTTGTCTCAGCCTACCATTGATTTCATTAGAAATGTTCAGAAACATGAAGAAGTTATTGCCATGAGGCACATAAGGATTAAGAAAAATAGATTTTGAAGCACGAGGTCCTAAGGTCCTGAGGCGTCATACTGTTTAAACATCAAAGCTTGATTTATAATGAAGCAAATGAAACTGGATAGACTTCACACAGAAAAACAACATATCCATCTGCAGAGTTTCTAAAAAACATGCAATACAACACAGCACAAACCTTCAGCATGTTTCCAGCTTTTTCCTCTGGGCGAATCACTTCCTGATCCCCATCTGCCTTTGTGACCTTCAGCATGACATCACCTGCAAACCACTTATACACAAAAAATACAGTAAAATAAACAAAACAAATACTAACAAAATGATAAAATATTAAATAGATTTCCAGAGGATAAAATACAACAATTTTAGTTTAACAAGCTTGGTTGGGACAGAAACTGTAAAGCAGACAGGTCTCTGTGAGAGGTGCTGGGTAAGTTATTCACCACATACATGCAGTAATTAAGTGTCTGTGTATAATGAATCAACCAACCTTTCTGTTTCTTGTGCAGAGGAGAAAATCAGTTGGAAGAAGGTGAAGTTGCTGTGCATGTGGACCTGGTTGTATGCTCTGATCTGGGCCCTGTGTCCCATCCTGGGCTGGGGACGCTACGGGCCAGAGCCCTTCGGCCTGTCCTGCTCACTCGCCTGGGGACAGATGAAACACGAGGGCTTCTCCTTCGTCATCTCGATGTTCTCCTTCAACCTGGCCCTGCCTACCATCATCATCATCTGCTGCTACTTTGGTGTCACCATAAAACTCTACTGCACCTACAAAAAGTCACACAACAAACGAATCCCCAACATTGTCAAGCTCCATCGGAGGCTGTTTGTAGTAAGTGGCTCGTTCAAGTTAAGACTTTTCTTTGGGCAATGCAAAATGGCACATAGCTAGTTATCTCAAATCTAATTATTACAGACAAGTAAATATTAGTGTAAACAAGTAACCACTCCCGACTGCTTTTTATGTCCAGTGTAGAGCAGTGGTTCCCACAGCTGTGTCAGATTATTTTATTTAACCTTTATTTAACCAGGACGTCCCATTGCCAAGAGAGAAGTGGCCCGATTAATCTCAGCACACCTTTATCAGCACCACACACATTGATTGTAAACTGTATTTATTCATGCGTTTACATAACTATCAATGGTTGGCTTATTATCTCTACTTTTACCCAGTGGTGGACAAAGTCCTGAACTTCAGTACTTGAGTCAAAGTACTGATACTCATGGTCAAATCTTACTCAACTACAAATAAAAGTTATTGGTCAAAATGTTACTCAAGTTAAAGTCCTAAAGTACTTACTTTTAAAAATACTTCAATATTCAAAAGTACAAAGTAAAAGTACTAACTACAGCAACTACTACTAATTTTCTAATATCAGTAAATTGCTGTATTGTTGTCAGTGCCCGAGTCAATCCCCGACTGACGTCTGCTTCCTGTTAATGTGGTATTTTAATCTGAAAGGGCTTGGATGAAAAGAAAACTCCTTCCTGCAGAGTGTGTATAATACTTTGTTGGTTGACTGTTCGGTCTTGCTTTTTTGTTTTCAAATTTCCCATCGAGAGGCTAACATGCTTTTTAGCGTTTTAAAAAAACCTTAAACGACAAAACCATGCTGTTTCCTGTCTTTCCTCTTTATTGTTTGGTTCCGCTGCCGGTCACTTCCTGCCGATTTGCACATTAGTGACGGTAACTCTACCTGGACAAACTGCCTGAAATGCATTGGCAGCATAGACTGTATATAAAGTAAGTAACAACACACTTCCTGTGAATGTAGTGGAGTCCAAAGTACAATATTTGCCTTTGAAATGTAGCGGAGTGAAAGTAAAAGTTAAAAAAAAAAAAAATACTCTAGTAAAGTACAGATACTGAAAAAATGTACTTAAGTACAGTACTCAAGTAAATGTACTCCATTACTGTCCACCACTGCTTTTACCTGTCTATTTCATCCATTTATTAAACATCTGTAATGTACCTCTAACATTACTTTGACAGTTTCTTCATTATTTCTGGCAGTCCAGTTAGTTTAGAAATGTAAACTGTAAAAACAAAGAAAACTGTCATTTCACAGAATTTTTTGAAAACATGAAAATGATAAGATTACAAAAATACATCACGAAGTCACAATTATTGGAAAATAACATGAAAAAATATATTTACTAATTCAGCATGGTGTCACAAAAACTTGTATTCATTAGATTCATCTTAGTATCTTTGAGACAGATTAAAAAGCCAAAGATTACACAAGACTAAAGATACAGTTTGTACACTATGTAGGTAACAGTTACCTTATGTTGGGATTGTGGACGTGGCTCCAAAATGATTCACATTCTTAGTGCCTCAACATGGACTTTTTTTTCCAACATTATTTTAATTGAATTTTCAAATTGCCTCTGACGATGCAAAAAAGTGCTCTCACATCAAAGAAAACATCAATGGCAGCTAAATTATTGTCTTATGTTCAAATCACCCTTACTTGCATACCAGATCTGTATATGACCTGTAAATATAGTTATTATACACATTGAGAGAGAAAAACAAACAAAAAAAACCCAACTAACGACACCAACAAGAGTTTCTCCATTGTAACATAGGAAAGCTTCAAGTTTTTCATGCAAAGATCCAGTGTTTTCACTCTGTCCTGTGTTTCCTTGCAGATTGCTGTTTTGATCAGCGTCGGCTTCATCGGCTGCTGGGGGCCGTACGGCTTGGTGAGCCTGTGGTCCATTTTCTACGACAGCAGCACCATCCCGCCTGAAGTCAGCCTGCTGCCGTGCATGTTTGCGAAGAGCTCCACCGTATACAATCCCATGATCTACTACTTATTCAGCCAGACGTTCAAAACAGAGGTGAAGCAGCTGTCCTGCCTGCGCCGAGGCTCGAGGCCGTGTCACAGCACCAACAGCGTCGCAGACAACAGTGTTTACATGGTTAGCGTGGAAATCAAGCGCAAAGGAGCGGCGCAGTCGACTTTGGAGCCGATCACAGAGGCCAAGGAAGTGACTCTGGTGTGAAAGACTTCAGAAGAAAGACTGAGCTGTAAAAATAATTTGCCATTTTACAAATATGATCAGGACAGAGAGAGTCTTTTTCTCACTGGTGTGGGATATTATATCATAACAGGGTCATAACAGCCTCCTTTCTGTGGTCTGAACGAATGGGAGGGTGTGTTTGCACAATGTCTTCAATGCTGTGAAAATTTAGCCAGAAAAAGCTGTAGATTTAATTTGTGCTCCTCTTCTACCAGCCGGAGACAGAGGGGCGTGCGTAGCAGCTTTTAGTTTTGCCATTTTTCGTGTATTGTTCAGGTTTACATAATCAGACCAAATGTGAAAGATGCTGAGACATGGCAGCCACATAGAGTCAAAGAAAATCATGCATTTTAACACATATCTGACCAAAGGTTGTACAGAGAAATATAACAAAAACTTTATTTTGAGCACAGAAAAAAGGCCATGTTTACATTAAAGATTCAGGTTTGGTCTGGGTTGGTATTTGTGTGTTTGAATACGTCTTTTTTGATTATTTTAAGACCCTAAATCAGGAAAAAAACAACACATATCAATCAACATTTTGCTTTAGTCGGTAACTGAAGTGTTTTAATTAAGGGGCAGCTTTAAGCTCATGTTTGATCAGTCTGCCGCTAAAGATGTTAACAAAAATATCCTAATATTGATGCATGAAGCATGAAGATGGTGCGACACTGGAATCCATTTGGAGCTGATCTTGTTTTATTGTGACAATGACCAAGAATAATTTTTATGTTAATGAGGCCATCTACTCCAGCTGATGAAACCAAAAACTGTACAAAATGGGAATTGCTGTGCTCGCTGTTCATTACCGTATTTTCCAGACTATTGAGCGCACCTGTCTATAAGCCACTCCTGTCTATAAGCCACTATTGAATTTATTCGAACAGTTTCATGTGGTCCACTCTGACCGGGTCTGATGTGACGAGGCTAAATGTATCTGCGGCACGGAGCTTGCTAGCTTGTAAAAAGCTAACGAGCTTTGTGACGCCGATACATGAGCCACACCGGTGTTTAAGCCGCAGGGTTCAAAGCGTCGGAAAAAAGTAGCGGCTTATAGTCCGGAAAATACGGTATATTTGCAAAAGCAGAAAAATAAAAAATATATATACACAACCAGTAAGCACTCAGCCAGTGCAAAGCGCTGCCACGGCAACTTAATGATGCTATAACCTGAACACTGTTACTCTCAGCCAACTGACAGATGGAAAAATCCCTTTATCTGTTCAGCTCTCTGCTGTAAGGAGGTATATCAATGTCTGCTAATGTTGTTTTAGGCGCCCAAAGCTTTGTGAAGCCCTGAATATCTATGAGGCTTGTTGTGTTTGAAAGGGGTTAATTGTTTTGTGTTGGGTCGATCAGCTGAACACTCAGTTTGCATTTAAATGGATGAATTCACTCTGATGAATGGTTCGCTGGAATACAAGTGGCCTTACAGCTTTAATTATTATTTAGTTCAATTACAAAAACCGATCACTGTTTTTAGGCAGAGGATACTGAAAGAGTCTGAAGCTCGCTTCACGTTCACCTCTCAGACACATGTGTGATGTAACAGAGCCCAGTTTGCAGCAAAAAGGATTTAAGGATAGCATCACAACTTCAACCGTTTGCCACTGTTGACCCCTTTTACCAATGATATCAGACACATTAAAAACAATTAGGTCTAAGTAGACAAATAGACGAATGCTATTATTTTATACTGTATATTTAAGCAAATTATGGTTAAACACAATCAATCAATCAATCAATCAGAGTTTATTTATAAAGCACTTTCCAACCACATAACAGCAGACCAAAGTGCTTTCCATCATTATAATAACAATAATAATAATATAGTAGAATCAAGTTACTAAAAGAAATCAATAAAACCACAGTGCACCACAATAAGAACAATTAACTTGTAACATTAAAATAAGGCTTTTTAAGACAACATAAAAGATAAAACAGTGTTACACATCAAAAGCACGTCTGAAAAGGTGAGTCTGTAGTTTGGATTTAAATAAGGACAGGTCAGTGATGGAGCGTAGTTCAACTGGAAGGGTGTGCCAGAGTCCGGCAAAAGAGCGATCACCCCACCGCTTGTAGCAAGACCTGGGCAAGTCTAACACCGTCTGAGTGGACGACTGGAGGGCTCTGCTGGGGTGGTGAATGGTTAAAAGCTCTGATGTTAAAATGTTAAAATTTTAAAATCGGGACCGGGAGCCAGTGGAGGGAGGAGAGGATGGGGGTGATGTGACTCTGTCTGGGTGGTTAGAAGACGAGCAGCTGCTTTCTGAACCTGTTGTAACCTATGGAGTGTGTGATGCCAAAATAGAGTGTGTTACAATATGGCCTTCTCCAGGTCGGGCTGTGAGAGAAAAGGTTTGACTTTGGTGAGCAGACGTAGCTGGATAAAGCTAACCTTAACAACAGAATTAACTTGTTTGTCAAACCGTAATTCATTGTCAAAAATGACTCCGAGGTTTCTGACTGCTTGGCTGACAGGAAAACTTAAAGATGAATTTGACAATACTCTGTGGTGCAGGTCAAGGGGGGCAAAGAGTTTACACTCACATTTGCTCTCATTTAGATGGAGAACGTTCTGGGTCAGCCAAAGTTTAATGTCTGATAAGCAGCTGTACAGAGAGTCCAGTGCAGAGGCAGCATCGGGGAGCACAGGCAGATAGAGCTGGAGGTCATCAGCATACAAATGTAAAGACAGACCGTGCTTTTCGATGATGGCTCCAAGTGGCAGCATATCTAAGGAGAACAGGACCGGTCCAAGAATGGACCCTTGTGGTACCCCAGATGACAGCGAGGCAGATGGAGACGAGTACCAGGCAGTATGAAAAGCTAGCTTGTTTTTATTAGTGCCAAATGAGCTTCATATAAACTCCACAGCCTGCCCGAGTGTTGCTGCTGACCACAGACTCTGTATAGAATGGATAAAGCTAACGTGACATCACCCGTTGGTTTGTTGACTTGTGTTTTGAAGCCATGATTTGCGCATTTAAATGTCGCCATGTTTTGTTTTGTTTTTTTGAGGCAGAAGTGACCATATTTGGATATGAAGGGAGGAGTGAGGAGACAGGTCTGACCTCTGAACCCAAGGACACTGCCCAATGTGCATGAGACTCGAGCTCAAGTCTGGTATCACTGGAGACCAAACTAACCAAGCTCCTCGTTTTGAAGTCTGATATCTACTTGACGATGAGATGATTTTCAGATGGACCAGACCTCTTTAGAACTGACTTTATCTAATGACATCAGAATGACTTATAATGAAAATAATATCTGAGTATTTCATGATTGAAAATGACCATTTTTGGATTGAAGTCAATTGGACCCAGAGTTTTTTTGGAGCCAGCATCTAGTGGTCATCAGGAGCATTGCACTTTCTTGTACTTCTGGATTGGCTTCACTTTTGAAACCCATTTGCTTCGTCCCTTTCTATATATGTAGAGTCTGTGTTGCGGACCATGTCCGTCCCTTCAGATCTTAAGCAGGATCATGTCCAGTGTCACGAAGCTCACATCAGCACAGAGGTGTTACTGGGATATGACCACGTCACGAGAGCTTCTTCCAACCTTCAGGAGGTTGTGGAGCAGGAGATATGCATCATGAAGGTGCTGCATGCAAATCTGCAGATGCTATCATGTCAATATGAGGCAGTTCTCAAGACAAAAGGGGGTCGAGCTCAGTAACAAGGTGTATAAGTGGGTGGTGAGTGTATGTTTTTATTTAAATTATGTTGTGCTGCATTTTCTTTATTTTTGTTCCCTTGTCACTACTGTTGACAGTACTGGATTGTTTGTGAATGTAAAGCTCTGAACCCTGCACATATTAATGTTCACCATTAAATAGCCACCTTTGAGAATAAACACCTAATGAATACAACAAAGTCCCGAACAATGAATACATCATGACAGCGTTATGCAACCACACTTCTGTCCTCCATTATAAATAGTAAAAGAGCAACAGGTTGCCATGGTTGCATGTAATGAGGGCATATTGATGCTCCACATGAATTCTCAAGTTTCTTGGAGTCTGACATTTAAGTGCCAGATTTTCTCTCTCAATTTCATGCCAGCCAGAGTCAGGGTGTAAAAGGATGAGCAAGTCAGCAGGTGTATAAATCCATTTTAAAGAAGGCAACAAAATGTCAATGTGTAAATTTGCATATTCCCCACACAAGGATTTCCACACTGCTCTTCAGATACAGCTTAAGTGCAGCATGCTCTTGAGAACAAATTACACAGCCTGAAGTCATAAGCATGGTAGGGCATGTGTACAACCTCCATGTGTGTCAACTTTCATAAGGTTGTGGCGAGGGGCTCAGCCAGCGATTGTGTTGCATCATGGGATTTGATTTTCGTTACGAGAAGAATGTGTGGAATTAAAAAAAGACTGTTTGTGCTGCATTGAATGGATTCTTTTCATCTTTCCTAAATAACTGTCTCAGTGTTTCATGGCTGCGCATCCAACAGTAGGGGAGCAACGATTAGTCGACAACAAAAATCGATAATGTATAGTTGCCAACAAATTGAATTGTCAATTATATTGGCCAGACCTGTTTTTAACAGAGTGAGGCATCTCTCTTTTTCCTGTCTCTGCTGAGAGTTGCACATGCACAATAACATTCGGTGGCAAGTAACAAACAATATGGTGGTGGCTGATGGCATTTTAGTTTTTGTACCAGCAGCAGGATATCAGCGGCAATGTTGCTTAAATGATGTATTTCTCAATGAAGTATCCATCTTTCTCATCTTTAACCCTTTAACTCTTGAGCCTGCAAATTTCCCCCTGGATTTTTTTTTGCTTATTTTGATTTCAATTTCAAATTTAACATGTAAAATCTAACATTCATGCGCAATTGCATTGTTTTTGTTCACGAAAACTCTAAAATAAAAATCAGTTTCTGTGTTTTTCTGCTATTTTGCCGGCTTCTGAGAGGCGCTGGTGAAATTACCGTAATGACACCATCTTCACAGTAAAGTGCAAAATCTCAGCTCTCAGGAACCATTAGAATTTTTCTCATTGTGCAAACTGTGACATAATTACGGTAATCCAAAGATGCATGTGCAGACCTGTCGCTGACAACAATTAAAGGGTTTATATTAATTAGCACAGCATTTAAACAACCTCATGCTAAATTTAACATGTGATAGCTAAGTAATTATAATTAATTAATTATGCAATTTATGATCCAAACTGTTTCAATAGTTGATGATTGAATGACTGTTAGAATAGTTTTTAGTTCTATCCAAAAGTAAAGACAAGTGAGTCAAACAGAGAAGTTACATTTACTGATAAAGAAGACACCAAAATGCTTTCAAAATAAAATTGCTTGATAACTAATCCCTTACATATTAAGATATTTTGGCTGATGTGGTTGATTGATCAACACACATCACTCCTGTTAACATCAAAGAACAAAGGTTGCAACGGGAAGAGTATTTCAGACTCTTCTGTTGCGGCACCATAAGGCATCCAGACTCCACACTGCCGGCCTAAGCTGCAGCTGATTTTATGAGTAAAGAAAATGTGTTTGAGTCTACTGAGACTAAGCCACAGTTAACCAGATGGAACCAGAAGTGAATGCCTACACAGTATCTGCAGAGGGTAATAGCTGAAAGGGGTCACAGTGTCTCAGAGGAACAGAAGCTCTGCCTCTGTCGAACCAATTACTGTCATTTTATGAATATAGTCAAAATAAACACACCTTTCCTCATCAGTCTTTTAAAATATTAAGCATTTCTCAACGCGATGCACATTTCCAAAGACTTTATTCAGACCAAAGACCTGATTCAGAACCATGGGTACAAAAATACTACTTCATAAACTGGTATCAGTGTCGCATGGTTTATCTTTGAAGAGCAGTTGCATGAAATTAACTGGATCAAGTCAACAGAAGGCCACTTTCAGGGTGATAAGAGGTTTGTTCTATGACTTTTTCCATTAATCTTTCTCCATCACACCAGCACCAATCACACCCTGCTATCATCCATCCATTTTCTGACCCTGCTACGTAACTGCAAATTACACAGAGGCTTCACAAGAAAACATTCAGAGCAGGTGTTTTATCTTTGATGACTATTAAATGTGGGTATTTCTGTCATTGATATTATAGTCGATCCTATAAATCTGATCTCCTAGAGTTTCTAGGATATTTACAGGATATTATCAGACATACCAACATTGCAATCAATGCAATTCACACACAGGATAAAACATTGAATTTAATCCAACTGCAGAGGTTACCTGTGATAACACATCCTCAGATTTCAAGTGACAGTGTTAGTGAACAGAAATACAACTAAAAGAAACTATTACTAAAGTTAAATCTGATATACAGAGAAGGCAACACAACTTTGACACTGCAACAGTTTTATTTTTTACATCCTCATGCGACCAGTCAAACAAAGTCTGTGCAGAAGTGTGGGCTTTCAGACATGAATAATCAGCTCAATCTGTTGTAGTTATTTTTGTTTTTACATGGCCTGCCGAATGTTTTCCAGGCTCTTTTCGATGTTGTCAATAACCTCCACTGCAGCTTGTGGGATCCTGGTTCCTGGGCCAAAGATGGCGCACACACCGCTCTGGTACAAGAACTCGTAGTCCTGCATAAACACAGGGAACGGAAACACAGTTTATACCCGAGTCTGTTAACCTGGAGGCTTCATTCTTAATTGGGGTTGCACTCCTAAAAATCAGCATCCACTGGTTCGGATGAACAGCTAATTAAGCAGTTATCAAGACAAAGAACATTGCACATTCCCTATGTGATTATACTAATAATAATAATGGCAAACATGATTACTGCGAGTATTCCCAGGAGGAAAGGGATCAAAGTGTTTTGCAGACAAACATTAAGATCAGCAGGAACAGGATGGGAGCGAGTTGGTTTGCACCAGAAGCAATCAAATGAAATCCTGCATACACATATAATTACATGGAGCAAGTATGGTGAGATATTGGCTCTTTGGCCACATGACAGCAGCATAACATTTGTGACAAGTGCACACACATGAACTGGAGGCTATGTAGATGAGGGAATTGATTTCTGCTAAATGTCAAGACTTCCTGTTTTGGTTTCCTGACAGAAATGTGATCCTATGTACAACAGTACTGAGTGTTTTTAACATACGTTTTTCACTTGAAACTTGTCATTCTTCTGTCAAGACATTCTGGTATTTGAAGGAAAACCTTGCAGCAGTATCAGAGCAACTCTCTACAATCAGTATGTGCACAGTGCACACAGCGCATGCACCTTCAACGGTTACCTGGGGTGGGATGACTCCTCCACAGATGACCAGAATATCTGGTCTGTTAAGCTTTCGTAGCTCTTTGATGAGCTCTGGGACCAGGGTCTTGTGTCCTGCGGCGAGTGTGCTGACCCCGACACAGTGAACATCGGCGTCGACTGCCTGCTGGGCGACCTCGAGGGGAGTCTGTCAAGCACATACAACTCAGAGTGAGGTGGGCAGAATTACAACCATAGACTGTTTATAGAAATGGACGAAGCACCTGGGGCTCAAACATGAGGCCACTGTGGAAGTGCAAACAGGTGTAATAACCCCAATGGCCACTAGATGCTGGCTCCAATTGACTTCATGTAAAAAAAATAAATAAATAAAAAATATTCAGTTAATACATTTTTTCAAATTTCATATTTTTTTGATCTGGTCTATTGGGAAAAAAAAAAAACCATCATTAAGTAGATATTAGGCTTAGACTACACCCGCCTCCTCATTCCTCCCTTCATGTCCAAATATGGTCATTTCTTGCCCCAAATAATCACTTTGGTTTCATCCTTTTTCGACAACAACAACAACAAAAAAAAAATCCAAACATAGATGACAGGATTATTTGTAATTATTTCACGATGGTCTAGAAACTGTAACAAAAGCCTCACTGTAGCATAGGGTCACAGCTCATGCTGACATCTTTCAATTGGTTGGTTGATTAGTTGGTTGATGAGCTCACATCTGACCAAAATCTAGCTGGTTGAGCAATCACACGCGTCGCTTTGACGCACGGCACGAGTTCAAGTGGTGCTTATATTTTGAAACAGTCAGTATCGCACATAGTGAACCAGCTCTAATACACTAACTGCATCACTCATTGTGCCTACTTTATTGTAACACATTAAACACTAACACCCCCTTGACCACGTAACTGCAAATCCCACACAACACAGACACATGAACACAACATTAGTAAACAACAACAACTGCAACATGTAACATTCCCAGAAGTCCTTGCAGCTGAACAATCACAGCAGCAGGCTCAGCAATCACAACAACATTTCACTTCTATATTTCTCTTACATTAATCATCTGGTTTAATAAACACAAACTTAAAACAGCCGTCACGACTTTGGAAACTACCGTTTTGGAGGAAACTGAAGACACATTTGAAAAGATGGAAAAACAAGTGGAAACTTTTTGGATCATATTGCGATGGTAAGCATGTTGTTGTCTGTCATGAGATGGTTTGTTCATTTCCCTCTTAAATCTTCATGTGCATATCAACACATACTGAGAATATTTCAATATATGTGTTTTAATAAGATCCTTATTGTGTTTGAAATATTAACGACTGCATCCCTGCAACACATCGACCTGCTTCAACATGTAGGGGCATCAGCCACACGCAGACGGACCTGGATGTGCGCCCCAGCTGATCAGTGTGATCAGCTGATCGTATAGCTGTGTGTTCGGGTTGAAACAAATGTGTCCTATTTTTGTTACATTATCTAAAGTTATTTTGTTGATAATTATACAGTTATTCTGCTGTGATGTTGTGTGTGTTTATAAAGTGATATTTTCAGGAATCATATTTGTATGGCCATGTGCACATCAGTCGTCTCGTTGTGAGTCAGTTGTTATTTCTGTAAAACATAATGAGGATAAAAACAATTTATGATGCTGGTAAAAGGTTTTTGTGTTTGTTTTTACCAGAACCAGCCAGGATACAAAGACTGTCACTGGTCATGCTAATCTACAGATGTCATGCGTTTCTTTTCTTTTTTTATTCAACAACCAATCAACTTGTCTGTGAGTGGGTGTGATTTTAGTCAACCAAGTTTTTCTTTGATTCACTACAGCCCTAGTTACAATATACATTGTTTGCATGCAGCAGAGCTGGTTGAGCCCGTATCCATGGTAACATGATACCGTGACGCAACCTCCAGACAGATGTATTTCCTGCACTCACATATACTTATAACAGTGTGATCCACCGTGCTCAGTAACCTCCAAATCTGATCATGTCTCAACCCAAGCATGAAGTTTATCAAACTGTGTAAATAAGACACCTTTCTCCTTTCATCTGTCCTCGTTTACTCACTTCATCGTATCACATTCTTACGTTTTATGTTTGATGAAGTGGATTAAATCTAAACTGCTGCTGAAGTCCTTGCAGGCTGTAGGACCTTTTATCACCTATAACTGTATGGAAGACAAAAACACTAGCGAGCTACAAGGATCCTCATCTCAATGCCGGGATTTAGATTTAACACAAAGACAATATTACACCTTCTTCCCCTCAGCTGTAAATGTGTCACTAGCATCACCACTGTTACATAACATTTTATAAGTAGCATGATTTCTTTTCCAGAGGTTCACATTAAAGTCAATGAAAGGTTGTTGGTATTTCTGCACTGACTGACTCATCCAACCCTTGTTTTGTGATCTGTGCTGAAAATAACAGCAGTTTAACACAACACTTACTTCTTCACAATGTGTTTCACTATTCTGTTTTCTTTTCTCACTGCCAGAGGCTGTGCTAAATCACAGGCCATATGATCAGCTGTTGAGGAAATATGCCAACACAGTGTGACAGCTGGTGCTGTAGGGCTCACCCCTTCAATATGCAAACTGAATAAGAGCCCCTCTGGGGAAGCTTAAGATAACACCTCAAGACTGCTTTAATTTTTTTTCTGAACAATCTGCATTATACATGTGATTATTTCAAAAGGTAATAACATCGTGCCCTGCAGCCTGTCCCCACCTTTAATATGCAACTGACACTGAAGTTGCAGGGTGTGAGGCTCAGGTGTGTAGCTCCCTGCAAGGGTGTCAAACTCATTTTAGTTCAAAGGCCACATACAGTCCAATTTGATCTCAGGTGGGCCAGACCAGTAAAATATCATCATAACAACCTACAAATAACAACAACTCCAAATTTTTCCAAGTACATTATGAAGGTGTTAATATTTAATGGCATATAATTTTACAAAACATATTGCGAACCTGAAATTTCTTAAGAAAAGGTACCATCTCCCACTGAGCAGCATGCCAGGATGTAACTAAATATAATCAATGATGCTGAATGTGCAGTATGGTGGAACAGTGGTTAAGACATTGGTCTGCACTGTCCTCCCTGTATCTGCGTGAGTTTTCTCTGGGTACTTTGGCTTCCTCCCACATTCAAGACATTTTTGTTAGGTTACTTGTTTATAATAAATTCAACAAAAAGTCAACGTGCTGTATATCTGTCTTATAATGGCCCGTTTTCATCATTTGTAAGCTACACTACTTGAGCTACTTGACAGTGCATCTGGCTTCAAAAGAGACTCAAACAAGTGGTCTGTTAGCATTGATGTGCCGCTTAGGAGCATTCTCAAACAGAGAGCGATCATCTTTAGACTTAGACAGACTTTATTCATCCACAAGGGAAATTCTGTTGTCACAGTAGCTCAGAACAGTAATAGAAGAAGAATAGAACAGCAATAGTAGGAAATAGAATAACCAGTATAAAATAAAGTAAAGAATCATAAAAAAATAGAATAGGTACTATCCCTAAAGCAATACAGAATATGTACACATTTACAAAAGATAAAAGATAAATAAAGCTATCTGAAATTAAATTAGAAATATGGAATATGGAAATTTACAATATATACATCTTTAAGCAATGTGGGTGTCTCTATAAAACCGTTTCATCAGGATAGATACTCAGATACTTTATAATGACACTGACCTGAAACAGTGGTCCAATGTCTACATCAAAGCCCAGATCTGCAAACCCAGTGGCGATGACTTTGGCACCTCTGTCATGGCCGTCCTGACCCATCTTTGCCACCAGCAGTCGAGGGTTCCTGCCTTCATGGCTCTTAAAATCTGCAACTCTGCAATTTAAGGTGAAATAAAACTCAACTTTATGTGACTCAACCAGTCAAGCAATCAGTGTGTACAACATAAGGGTCATGATGCTGATGTTCGACCTGTTGTGGGCGAGGGCGATCTCTTCGTGCTCTCCAAACTCGCTGCGGTAAGCACCGCTCACCATCCTGGTGCTGGCCTTGTGTTCACCAAACACTTTCTTCATGGCATCAGTTATTTCACCAACAGAGCATCTAAAAGAAAAGAGCAGATTCCTCAGTGTCTAATAATAAATAATGTAGAGTGGTGCAATCATTTATTCTGTTCCAACTAATTTTAAGTTATCCACATTCTTCAATATTTACTTATCATCTGAGCTTATATAAAAGTATCATATGTATGTGCACAGTAGTTGATTGTTGTGGCAGATAAGCTGTGGGATAGTGTGAGATGTTTAAGTGGTTAAAGAAGATGTGAAGTTGTGGTGATGAGTATTCCCAGTCATGCATGTGCCTCTGGGTAAATTCAGCATGTGGATTCTTCACACACTATCGCACAGTTCAGTGGACAAACTCTGTTAGATCTTTCTTTTCTTAACAGAGAACATTTCATCATGTTGGAATAGCAAATAAGACTGAATTATACATGTGACCATGCCCGCCAAACAGAAACATCACGATTTATAACTTGGTACACACAAAGCTTCAGCAGATAATTAGTTTCTCAAACTAAATAAAGCAAAATTGAACTTTGTATAATAGCAGTTGTAAAAAGATAGGCAGCAGCAAAATATAGACCCAAATAAAAGGATATTAGCTATACATTTAGTTCTATATATTATAATCGCATCTACAGTTATTTCTTTAAAATATCCTACAATTGTTGCACTGCACCCTCAAGATTTGGTCTGACTTTGTAACCAACATGACAGGCTCAGGTATACATGTAGGCATTGTGATATGTCTATGTGTGTGATTAAAGTTTACTACATAACATCGTAGTGTAGGAACTGTTAAGTCTAAAATATGTTGAAGGGAAGGCTGGAAACATGCATTCAGCAATTTAGCTTTTGAAGGTCAATTCCTATCAGAGCTTTGACCTGGCTCGTGCTGCCTCCACAGCCAGGCCTAGGAGGTTTCCCTCCCTGGTCCGGGCACACTCCTCAATGGCTGCCAGGCACTTCTTCGCTGCCTCAGGGTCACGACTCTCCCTGACCTAAAAATGTAAAAAAACAAAACAAAACAAAACAAGGAACATGTCAGAAACATGGGCTTAAGAGTTTTTTTATCGCCCTTGAAGTTGTTAATAACTATTGATGGAATTCTCTAGTCAAGAGTGCAAACCTCCACCATAGGGATAATCCAGCTGTACTGATGCTATAGACTGAACACTGTTGCCCTCTTGTGGTGAAATAGCAGCACTAAGTTCTTAAAGCATTCACTCACTTTATTACAAACAGGGATTTCTTGTTCTTGCCCAAAATTGAATGATTTGTTCCTCAGGTAATATCCTATTAAAAAAAAAAAAATCATAGAGATCCCTTAAGTATTTTTTTTTCATAATGTGGCTAACAAACAAACCAATGCAAGCCAAAAAATAACTGCCTTGGCAAATGTAATAAGGCTCCCAAAAAGGTACTTTGAAAAAGCAAAATGTATTAACGCATATTTTTGAAACTGGAAGATGTTGTTGTGTTTTTTATCTCCCTGTCTTCCAGCTTCCAGATACTTGTAGTTATCACAGCAGGAACAGCACAGCTGGTAACATCACCTAGGTTTAATTTTAGAAAGCCAGGATGATCTGTATTCAGCCAGCACCGTAACAGGACCCTAAACCTGACACACTTGAATGGAATGCAGCCATATTTAGTCACAGTTATTAGCCGCACCTCTGTCTGATACTGCCAGGCATAAAGTCATGTCACTGACTTGTGTTACACAACAAAATGTAAAAAAAAAAAATTATCATTAGTTTGAAAAAAATATTTACCAAAATACTGTCAAAGTGTAACAGCTGTTTCTAGACTTGTCCCCCACTAAGCAGAGAGCACTGAACCCACCATAGACTGTAAATGGACAAAGTAACCAGGGCTCAATGTCCCCAATGACCATTAGATGCTGGCTCCAAAAAAACTCCAACTGACTTAAATTTAAAAATCATATAAGACCCGCCTCCTCAGTCCTTGCTTCATATCCAAATATGGTCACTTCGGGCTCCAAACAACCAACATGGCAACGTTCAAATGCAAAACTCCTGGCTTCACAATGAGGGTCCACAAACCAATGGGTGAAGTCACGTTAGCTTTGTCCGTTCCATATACAGTCTATGGCACCTACAGAGACTAAGTGATGGACCCTGAATAATAACAAGCTGGACATAACATACACAGCTGCTTGAAACAAAGATTCAACCTGAGAACGTGAGCACCAGTATCTGCACAACACTTACTAATAACTATTAGTCAAAATCCTAAATTATTGCTGGTTATTTTTTTCAATCATGCAAAAAATTCCTCATTGGATTTTTATCAAAAAATAGTTACAAAATATCTATTTTCCTTCACCAGAGTCCAAGGTGAGAGAAGATAATCAGTTTACAATAAAGAAAAGCAGCCAATGAATACACTGGAGAAGCTGCTTCCATGAAGGTTTGGCAGTACCAACAGGCCACCAACGTATTGTTTGAGCTGCAGTGGTATCTGTGATCTTTCTGAACATTTCGTTCCACTATGTTATCTTTTACATATCTCAGATTTCTGCAAAAGTCAATTGTAACACTGACCTTTTTCAGTTTTTCAATCTGCTTCTGACGCACAACAGTGTTATCTATGGCCAGCACCTCCACGGTCTCCTCTTTTTCCAGGCGGTACTTGTTCACTCCAACAATGACTTCAGATCCTGAAAATGTAAAGGGAGGAACAGCTTTCAGGAACGTGAACCAACAAGAAAAATACACAGTGATGCACGTCTTATCACATAGGCTTAAGTAACCATCTATACAAAGATTGTGAAAGGCCTTTCCAGGGAACTATCCAGGGAGCAGAGCAAGGAAGGTTAATTTAAAAGGAAAAACAGAAAAACAACAGAAAAGAGATTGGTTGTGAGCACAAAATATGAGAAGTTTACTAAAAGAAAATGCACCTAAGATGACAGGCCTGGATCTGCAGTGATTTAAAGAGTACAACACGGTACAAAGCATGAACTGTTTCTTTAAGAAAAGTAAAGGTGTTAACAGAAACCATCAATTTACTGTATAAAGACATTTTCTCTTTGTTTATCTTGGTATGTCTTATTCTGCTTTAACCGTATTACTTCCAACTATATATATCAGAAATGATTTCAAGTATCCTGGTGAGCCTTAAATCATTAAATTGTCGATGTTACCCCTTACACAATGTCCTCCAAACAAAGAAAATTACAGTCCTTTTGGTACATACCTTTTATGGCACATACATCACATGCAGGTAAGTACTATGTGCTCTCTGGCAATAGCTGTGATAGCAAGCACTTTAAATTTTCACTCAACCTATTTCATCAGTGCCTGTTACTGTGTAGTGTAATATTTCGGGAGGTATTGGGAAAAATAAAAACACGTAAAGGAAGAGGAAAAAATGGCTCATACTTCTCTATATTCTTGAAAGATCCTACAAAGTGTCCCGACCCACAACTCTACCCTGCAGTAGGAACATCAAAGATTAGCTTAGAGCCTAACACCATCAATCAGAATTCAAGGGTCATCGTCATCACACGAGGTAGGGGGAAAAAACTGTCAGCAGAGATGTGGTGCCAGGGTGATACGGAAAGCCAATGAATATCAATGAGAGCAGGAATCAGGGGGATTACGAGAAAAGCAACACAGCCTGTGAAGGTTCTGCTGTGCTCCATATGACTCATTCCTGGCTTCATGGGACATATACTAGGGTAAATTTGTGGGAGATACAAAAAGCCTCAATTGATAACACTCCGACACACTTCCCTGAGAATACAGAGGAACAACATCCATAATAAATTCAGTCTGTGATAGCATCTTGAGTACACTACTATCCCATTGACTTTTGGTGACCTTGCCATGCCAGCCTGAAACTGTGCTCAAGTCACTGAGGCAGGGTTCCTACACATTTGAAACTTTCAAAAATCCACACTTTTTCCAGACTTCCAGGTTAAGAAAATTCAAATAATTTGTGACATTTGAGTGAACAGAACGATAAATTATAGAATCAACTGTTTGTTTTCATTATTTTATGCATTTGCATAAAAATCTTACAGATGCAATTTTCTAGACCTGGAAATGTAAAAAAACAAATTCCATACTTTTCCATACTTTACATAGTTACGTAGAAACCTTGCTGAGCTCTAGAAAACTCAGAAGCTCTGTTCACACTTGATTGTTTCATGAGTTTCAGGTGATCAGATCACAAGTGGACAGCCGAGACTTTTTCTGTCAAGTCCTTATCGGGGACGCTTCACACTGACGCTACAGGGACATGAACACTTCTGCCCTATTGTGGTGAAATAGAGACACTATCTTATAACTCTAGACTGTGTTTAGAAACGGACAAAGCAGGTTTGATCTCATCCATTGGTTTGAGTACTCGCATTTTGAACATTGCCATGTTGGTTGTTTGGAACCAGAACTTGACCATATTTGGACATGAAGGAAAGAGCGAGGAGGCGGGTCTAACCCCAGATCACTGCACAATGTGTATGAGACTCAACTACAGCACTGGTCCCATTGGAGACCAGGCTTGTTAAACCAGCTAACCACAGCCCTAAATATACTCTTTTTGAAGACTAATATCTACTTACTGTATTTTCTGGATTATAAGTCACTACTTTTTTCCGACGCTTTGAACCCTGCGGCTTAAACACTGGTGTGGCTCAGTATCGGCGGCACAAAGCTCGTTAGCTTTTTACAAGTTAGCAAGCTCTGTGCCGCCGATACATTTAACTTCGTCACATCAGACCCGGTCAGAGTGGACCACATGAAACTGTTCAAATAAATTCAATAGCGGCTTATAGACAGGTGCGCTCAATAGTCTGGAAAATACGGTAATTATGTTTTTTTCGAGATGAAGCACCAGATCACTGATAAGAAGAATAACAACTTTAGCGAATGTCATCAGAATGACTTGTGGAAAAAATGGCTGAATGGAGCCAGTCTCCAGTGGCTGTCAAGTGTATTGCACTTTTTTGCACTTGTGCACTGACCTAATTTTTGAACTCCACTTGCTTCATCCATTTCTATATAAAGTCTATAAGTATGACAGATGGATTTTTCTTTCTTTTTTTTCTTTTCAATTATCTGTTGCCCAGGTTATACCTTATTTCTCCCCTAAAAATTAATGCGAATATATATTCATGTATACACTCTGTGAGCTATAGCAAGAGACTGAGTAGGAAAAAGCCATTGCTTTAATTTATACCTACAGCCTGTACATTAGAACAAAGTTGTTATGCACTTTAGGTGGGAAATGTGACCCTTTCACACAGGAAACTCCCTCAGAGCTGTACGTTTCATTGCAGTGCAGTTGCACAGACACACGGTAAGCTGAGAGGTAGACTCAGCTTAAAAGACCAGGGGGCGGATATGAAGAGATTAAAGAATAAAGGGCTTTAAAGCAACATAAAGATGATACATTTAAACAGTACCTGAATCAATGCGGGCCTGTCTACGTGCAGCACATTCTTCAATACGAAGTTTTGGGATGCCCTCTGCCACAGCCTTGGCCATACCTCCCATCTCTTCAATGTCTTTAATGAACTATAACAAAGAAGAACACAGGATGTTAGAGAGTTTCTCTATGGGCCTGGAATATTGGAGTCATTTATTACAAGATTTACCTTATTACTATCTATTACCAGTCATTAGAGTAAAAAGGATTTCAAAGTGATAAATGTAATAGGGTGAAGGATAAAGTATCAATTAAAACACTGCTCTGATTATGTTGGATTGAGGCCCAGGTGGCAGCACTGTCTGACAAACCTTTAAAGCTCTGTTATAGACATCATCGGTGAGCGCCTCCATCATGTGCGAGCCCCCCCAGGGATCAGCGACTTTGGGGATGCCTGACTCTTCCTGGATGATGATCTGAGTGTTCCTGGCGATGCGAGCGCTCTTCACGGTGGGCAAACCAAGAGCTTCATCAAAAGAGTTGGTGTGCAGTGACTGGGTCCCTCCAAACACGGCTGCCATGGCTTCGATCACGGTGCGGATCACATTGTTGTACGGATCCTGAGAGGGTCCACAAGCAACACTGGAATTACTATTCGGTCGTTATTTAACAAGTTGAATTTTGACATTTTGACAGTGCTAGCTTGATTTTCCGAATGTCAGATCTCACTGTTTTGGGGCTCAAGTTTATATAAACATTGCAAAGACTTAATATAATCATTTCCATTTACTTGCTCAGTGAGAGACCATCCTGACGTCTGACAGTGTGTGCGGAGGAGGAGAGACTTGGCGTTCTTGGGTTGGAAGTTTTCTTTAATAAGTGTGGCCCATAACCTCCTGCCTGCCCTCAGCTTGGCAATTTCCATGTAGAAATTCATGCCAATACCCCAGAAGAAGGACAACCTGACAAGGCACAAAACAGAAAGTGTTAAAATGGCCTGAAAAATTGAGAAAGACACCAATTCTGGTCATTTTCTATACACATATTTTTACTGTGACAGTGACCCTCTCAGCCTGGACTTTCTAACAAACTGCCAGACTGACAAAAAGATTACAGAAAGAAACATGGTTCTTGGTACCACTCTGGTTAGGACATGGTGATTGTCTGGGGTGAAACCTTTCTGCCATCTCTTAACATCCCTCTGATTTTGGAAATTGAGTGTACACAGACCATAATTAACTGCTGACCAAGCCAACCACTAATAATGGGTTGATCTCCAACTGCTGAGCTGTACTGTTGACCCTGACAAACCAAACCCAAGTTTTTTGTTTATTTTGTTACTCTGATTTTTTTTACTTTAATTTCTTTTGTAATCTGGCTATTTACTTCACCTTACCTTCATAGTTTTGCATGATAGAAACAATTCTTATAAACACAAATTGAAGCATGTTTGTTAATGTTACATATTCCTGAACCTCCTGAAAATGAAATGTCCAGGATGTTTCTGCGTCTCAAACATGAATTATTGGTTATGTAACAAAGGTAAAATATAGAGCAGGGAGCAGATAAATACTATAATCATGATGTTGTTGCACAGCCATGATGGGATTAATCATAATAAACAGCCATGTTCTTTTTCAAGAAGGAGAACAATCAATAACTTCTGTTTACAGTATGGACAGCTGACATACTGTGGATCTTCACCTTGTAAAGAAATGACACTTCTAACCACTTCCTCTTTTCTGCACCACTGATATGGCTGTGAGTCATGAAGCAATCTGAGCAATTAGCTGTAGAGACTTATAATTGCTGGACATTCACAGCCAAGTGTTATTTCTCTGGCGATTCAGAGCAGCCATCTCTGCAGCCATCACACAGAGGAGGGTCAAGCTAAACCTGCTCCTGAGGATGTTTCCCTGGGCTGAATGCACATGTAACTCTGCTATTGCCTGGGTAATTCAAAAGGCAGCAAAAGAATGGCTGGACGACAGTTGAAGAGGAGATAATAGAGGCACAATGCAAGTTACAGGAGCTGCACAGCGAGGCTGGTGCAGTGGTGCAGTGGTGATATTGATTAAGAGTCCATCTGTTTTCTACAGCCCCCATCATGGTCATTGCTTTACTTAAAAAGCCACTGAGGTGGTGCTGAGTGTGTGCTTGGAAGAACAATGTGCCAAGGTTATCCACAAACGATTACAATTTATCATGCACATAAATGTAATGTGAGCTTGGTGGTCAGAGAACATTTAAAAAAAATAACAACAATGAATCCACTAAACAAAAAAGGCCCCTATAAAGGCAGTAAAATAACAAGTACACAAGCACACACTTAATCCTGTTTGACACCATACCAACAACAAAGGCGATATACTTTCTTACTAATATGTCTTTCTTCATTCAACTAATATTGATTTTATTTAATAAAAATATCAAAAGATAGAATTTTCTTCTGTTGGAAAAGTAATTACACCCTTGGCTTTAGAAACTAGTAACAGAAATAACTTCTTGAAAGCATTTTGCATAATTTTCCACCACTCTCTTATATCGATTTGCTTTCATTTTGCCCACTCATCCATGCAAAATTCCTCATGTTGCACGGTGTTGGAGTGTTTTCTTGAATGTAGTACTTCCCACACAAGGACAGAACATTTCAGCAGGAATCAATCAGGAATCAATTCTGGGCTTTCCATGACCATTTAGTTCTTCAGTTTGAGGCATTCCTTTTTGGGGGTTTGCTGGTGTACTAAGAATCATTACCTTAGTTTAGCTGCAGTTTTTCCAGACAGATGGGCTCACATTATCTTCAAGCACCCTTTGATATGATACAGAATTCACAGTTGCATCAATGACTTTAAGCTGCACAGCCAGTGAGGCAGTGAAGCAACATAAAACCATTTCCACCACCGTGCTTCACAGTTGGTGTGAGGTTATTTCCCTGAAGAGCTGCACCAACACTGTGTAGTGCTACTGTGGCCAAATAACTCTATCTTGGATTCGTCTGACCTGAACACACGAGGCTTTAGATGGCTTTTATGTTCATGACAAACTGTAGGTTTGCCGTCGTGTTTTTTGGGCAGCATGGGCTTTACCAGGCATGCTTCTCATGTAGGTCAAATAAAAACATGTGCTTAAACTAGAAAGCACTCAGAGAGCACAAACCCGTTGTGATTTTACACTGAACACCAGATTCTTTCTGGACAACATGTTTTCCTCTGATCTCACTTAAAATTCAATGTTTAATCCTCCTTGGGGTCCCCATCACTCTGGAAAAAGTTCATGTACACTTAAAATGAAAAGTGTCTTTTTAATCCTTTTTCAATCACATAAGTGGTCGTATGGTATTATATCAAAGTTCAGTCACATTTACTTTTTGGTTAAAAAAATAAATAAATAAACATAACTTCTGTCATCTTGCACAGAGTAATTTCAAACACTAGTATCAGTGCATCCACCTGTCAGTTGATCTACTGTTAAAGGCACAGTTCAATTCACCAGAGGATGTTGACAGAGGGTAGTAGCCACCACAGTAGTTTGTTGTAACAGTATTGTTAGTAGAACAAATGTTACCCAGTAATGTTAGTTAACTAGTTATGGTGTTTTCTTGTGATTCAATGGTCCAATAAAATTGCTCCAAATGTTTTGTCCTGCTATTTTTGCTAGAAATACGTCACAAAGCAGAAGTTAGATACTCAGGTCGACTTCTGAATGAAATCTGTTCAGCAGTGCGTCCGTACTGTTGCTAACAAACAAACTAACCAACAGAGGCAAAAACAAAACCTCCTTGATGGAGGTTAAAATTGAATTCTGCCAAATAACATGTGGACTGAAGCACAGAGGATCCCGGTAATAAAATGTATAACAGGTGATCCTAAGTGTGTGACTCAAAACATTGTTCATTTTTAGAATGAACAGCTTAATATTTCTAATACATGAACAAGGCTTTATCTTAGTTTAATAAAGGTATAATTCATAATAAATTACACAGTATCTATAAGGTTATACTCAGTGGTAAACATTCACATAAATAATAATTTAATAATGATAATAATAATAATTTTATTTATAAAGTACTTTCAATCACAGTTCTGTACATAGAGATAACTGCTACCAAATGACTACTGGAACTGCTCCATTTGTCTAAAAGCCTTTCAATCTTGCTTTCATTTTATGTTGATTCAGTGTTAACCTTCTGCTGCTTTAACAAATAAAAGGGAAGATCTTTGTTTGCTGGTTGCATGTGGCTGCTATCATCACGATGCATGATGCAAACATACAATGTGTTGAATTTTAATATAAGACTATATGATATATATGTGGGAGTTTTTTCAACTAACAAGACATTTAGTTATTGCCTGATGAAATACTAAAATAAGTTATTTCTGGAAAAAAAAAAAGAATGTAAAATCAGTGTTGCCACTGTCAACCACCGTTTACTTACAGTGATGGAGCTAAGAGCTAAGTCACATGTCAGGTGCAGGTGTTTGTCATGTTCTGTTTGCTGCAGTTTTACACAGAGTGGCCCCCACTGTGACCAGTTAATTATTCAGCTCGTCCTCCTTGTCAGACTTAACTTATGACGTTACATACTGTATGTATATTAACATCACATATATTATTTGTGGGTATCCTCGGCATCACTAGCATTAAAACTGCAGGCACATGTCATGACTTTATTGTGCAGATTAATAATTAAATGATACTTTAAACTACATTCTTCAGCTAAAGCTGTGAGCAGTGTGTGTGGATCAAAAGTGCTCTAACATTTTAATGACTTGTACCTTGGTGCAAACTCATCGATGGTTAAACCTGCTTTCAGACCAGTGCGGCAGTACTCCAAGCCATTAGCGATGGTGTAGGCTACTTCCAGGATAGCATCGGCTCCAGCCTCCTGAAGATGGTAGCCACTTATGGATATGGAGTTGAACTTAGGCATGTGCTGTGAACACGGCCATGTCAGAAAATCAATTATATTGCAATCTGATATTATTTGCAATAAGCAGAATACAAAAACTGGCTGGAGGTAACTACCGCTGTGCTTATATGCTTATTATTTAGTAATGCTTGCGATACATACCTTGGAGGTGTAAGCAAATATGTCTGCAATGGCGTGCATGGAAGGTTCCGGAGGAAAAATATAAGTGTTGCGGACCATAAACTCCTTCAAAATATCGTTCTGAATCGTGCCAGTTAGTTTGGCTTTGGGGACTCCCTGCTCCTCGCCGGTCACAATGAACATCGCCAACACAGGGATAACTGCTCCATTCATTGTCATTGAAACAGACATCTTCTCCAGTGGGATTCCATCAAAGAGCATCTTCATGTCCTCCACTGTGTCTATAGCCACTCCGGCCATACCCACATCTCCGTGCACTCTGGGGTTGTCTGAGTCATAGCCGCGATGTGTTGGGAGGTCAAATGCCACAGACAGACCCTGCTGACCAGCTGAAATGAGTGATGGGAAAAGAAGTTGGACAAGGTGAAGGGCGGTCATCAGTCAGAGCTTGAAGAAAACTGAAAACATCACAGAATATATTGGAAACCATGAAAGCAAAAAGGCGACACCTATTTAAATGACGAGTAAATTTCAACAGCCCTAACAAACTTAATGATCTTCTAAAGGTTTTAAAATCCTCATGCCTTACACAGGCATAGTACTCATATGTACTGAATTTGCATGGCATATATAATTTAAAAAAATATACTGCCCTATTATGTTTAGTCTCTTCATCTAGTTTGATCTAGTTTTCTAATTACTCAATGTTAAAATACTAGTATTTAGTGTAGCCTCTCATTTCATATTAGATTTGAGCACAAGTTTGGCTGAAGTGCACTAACACTGTCAGCTGCTGTGCTGTGTGAACTACCATGTGAGTGACAACAATGCCAGGTCAGCCTAAAACAACTGATTTTATATTTTTGTGTTCTGATGTGTTACAGGGACATATTGTCCAAAAATGTGTGTTGAACAAAACCATGAATTTTACTATTAAATGACAGTAAAATAGATCTGAAGCAGAGCTGGTGATGAGTGATGACTTCCCCATGTGTTGCATTATTGCCTAAATTTAAGATGTAGATGTACAAAACAACAAAATCTACCTTTAATGTTATCTTTATAGAACTTGTTGCTCTCCTCCACAGTGCTGAAGCCAGCGTACTGCCTGATAGTCCATGGTCTGTAAGTGTACATGGTGGGATAGGGCCCTCTAGTGTAGGGAAACACTCCTGGCAGTTCATCAGCACCGGCTGCTGAGTCCGCTTTGGTGTACACAGGCTTGATGTTGAGTCCCTCTGGTGTGCGCCAGATCAGATCTTCTGGGTTCTTCCCCTTAAGCTGTTTCTTAGCCAGACTGGCCCATTCAGAGTGCAGTTCAACCTGGTCCTGACATGACACTGAAGTGTGTCTCAGAGAGCGATGTGTGAGGGATGTGGAGACAGAGGCTCGAAGGAGGTGCCTGGCAGCCATTGCTGCACATGCCCTCTGTGCAGTCAGCATGGTTACTGTTGGCTCAGTCACACACACATGGATAACCTGGAGGCACAGATTGAAGCAGAAAAAAGCTGGTAATGTCCACATTAATCAGAGTGAGTTAGCCTACAGTCTACAGGGGACCCTTGTCTTGCAGAGATAGAGCACAGATTTATAAGGAAGCATTTTCTGTTATTATTAACCTCCCTCTTGATTTATTGATTCATTTTTGTGGGTTGTGTTGAATATTACATTTTGTTGTGTATACATGAATTCATGTTGGGACAGCAGTACAAACACTGGGTATTTATTCAAACCTCATGTGCATGATGCTTCTCTGATTTAACATAAAACAGAGTGAAGAAAAATATTACACTACCTCAATACTTAAACTATAACCAGTAAGTCATAAGGAAGACAGCCAACACTTTGGAATGAATATTATCCAAACACCATTTCTTGACATCACCGCTAAGTGCTGGTCTGCTGCTTGCTGGCTCCCTCTACACTTTATTTAGGTGGATGATTACCATAAAGCCGTATCAAGATGATGTCATGTGACACAAATGTTATATGAAAACAAATAACGGAGGAGTTATCAGCACTATCAAAATAGCTAGCATAACTCAAGCTAACGTCACTCACTGAGGCTAAAAACAGAATATGCAGTTAAATGGTTGTTGCTCAACTAAATGGTCAATATAAATTTCATTTGTACAAAGTGATGCGATTATGATATGTTAATACTCGTATTAAATTCAACTGCGAAAGCGTCAGTTATCTAGTTTATTACGACTGTGGTGGCTCGACTAGCTAAACAAACCAATGAAGCAGTATCACAAGTCGAAATGAGTGACTTTCCCAATTAAAGTTTTTTAAAAGAACAAACGTGATGCTAACAGTAAAAGTAACTAGCTTGCTGCTAACACTTGTTTGCTAACAGTACACGTTGAACAGCTACTTCCGTTTACATTGAAGAAACTAAATCAAAAACATGTCGCAACATGAGACATTTATGAGCTGTGTATGTTTCACAGAAAATATTTTTATGTATTTTATGACAATTTTCTGACCTTGCCGTTTGTTGTGCTCTTTCAGGTTGCTGAAAGGCGTGTGTTCTTCTGTCCAATGACGTTTCATAACATTGACAGTCAGCCAATCACCGCCTGGAGTCATCCACGACGAACTTTGACTTCTCACCCCGGAAGTAGATGTTACAGTCAAGATTCTTGAATATCATACAGATAAATAACACCGACTGTTTATTGTAGTACATTTCACAACCGCAGATATGTAGATAATATTGGTACATTTACTTAGAAACGCAGGATGGCTGTTAGTCAGTGTATATCCCATAATATCCACTATAATTGGTGTTAGGAATTTCCTCAGTTCTTTCTCAGAAGACGCCATTAGGAGGCGATGTTGCTACTAAAGCTCATTCTGTTTTCACTTAATCGTTTACAAAATACACACAGGACACAGGCGTCTCAACTCAGTACATGCCATTTTTATTCAAGAGTTGGTCAACAAACTGTCAAAGTAGCAATGGCTGTCGTAGAGTTCTGTACAGTATTGGATTAGATCTGACAGGGTACACTTGCAGTAAATGTTCATGAGGGTTATAAAATATACTAAACATAGCAACATCATTCAGAGCATTCAGCAGGACATGCCTTTTATCAAAGTGGCAATGCAGACAGTGGTATATAATGCCCAGTTAATATACAGAGCAGACATATTGTACTTTCAGCATATGTACCCTCCCTCTTTTGTTCAAACTGTAAGGCAGTATATGTTTTGATTGCAATGTAGTACGGCTTTTCTTCAGATGACAGGTTTCTTCTTGGTTTAAACAAAATTTACAACATGAAATGAAATTCAACAAAAAAAGCATCTCTAACAAACAAAAACGTGTGTAAAAGTCTTGAACGATGTGAAAATTTTCTTGCAGTTTTTTTTATTGTGACATGATGGCAACAAAGCAGCAGGAGATACGGTTAAATACTGAAGAAGAAGACTGTGGAAATCAAAAAAAGAAAAATGGTGTGGTGCGGCAGGCAGCAGTCAGGTATGGCCTCCCTGCGGAAACAGGTTGTAGCGTACGCCAGCCTCATTGACCTTCAACTTCTGCTTGTTTACCCCAAGCATCATCACTCCAGCTTAAGCAATTCCACATCAAAAATGAGCGTGGCGTTTGGGGGGATGACCCCGGGGTGGCCTGTCGCTCCATAAGCCACATCTGGTGTGCAGGTGATTCTAGCCCTCTGGCCCAGGCTCATCTATTTCACAGGAGAAAAGAAAAACAAAGTCAAACATATATTGATGTGGTATTTCATGTAGTGTGTGTGTGCCTTTTTCACAGCAGTTTTTTGATAACATTATACTAGTGCGTCCCAGTAAGCAATGACAGTGTGACAGTGAGCTGGCAAGCACAAACACCAAGACCCTGAAAGTGATGCAAATACATACAGTTCAATTCTGGGCATGTTCACTAGATTTACTTGTTGCTGTTCATTTGTTTATTTCAAATTTGACATACATTTAATAAACCAATCTATTGTACAATTATAGATCCAGTGCAAATGTCAGAAAAAAATCACAACATTAATTTAACAAGTAAAATTGAGTAATTCTGAATTTCTGACAAATTTAGAGGTGTAATTTATTATTATGCAAATGACAACTACATTTTCTGTCTTAGAAATATAGAAACTTAGGGTAATTCACAACTACAGCTTTGTCATGCTATTTTACATTAAACGTGTAAATTCATAATGCATTTTTTAATTTTAATGAATGTTTTTGTTATAAAAAGAAAAATTCAGTAAAATAAACAGAATGAAATCTGTAAAATGACAGACTCCTTTTAACAGTGTAGTTTTATAAGTGACAGGATCCGACAACTGACTGCAGATGAATGTAGTTGGCAGCTGGCCCCTGCAGCATGTCTGCATCGTGTGGACCTTTAAAACAAATAGAGGAAGTGACAGCGACGTCTCGCTGACTGAGGCGACCTTAAGAATAGCTACTAACTGGTAGGTGTGCTGCGATAGGCTGGCAACCTGTCCAGGGTGTACCCCAACTCCTGCCCGATGACAGCTGGGATAGGCTCCAGCAGACCCCTGCGACCCAAGTGTGGAGAAGCAGGTATAGAAGATGACTGACTGACTGACTGACTGGTAGGTGTGATCAGCTGTAATGAACTTTCAGCTGTAGATAAAATGGCTGAAATAAATTAAGAACCATTCAATGCTACTCAAGAACTGTTACTGACTTCCCCTCTTACCTGTGCTACTCCTTCCTCCCACCCTTTAATGACCTCACTCCTTCCGAGCTTGAACCTAAAGGGCTTGTTCCTGTCTCGCGAGGAGTCAAACTTCTTCCCATTCTGCAGCATACCTGCCGAAGAAACGACACGTTAATTTAACTGCAGAGACAAAATAAATGCAAATCACAGACTAAGTTCACACTTAACTCAGGGCTGTTCGTCACACGTTAAATGCTCTTATGACCAGAAATAATTTGGATGGGGGTTTCTTATCTTGGGTCTGTTTCAATTAGTCAAATGAACAAAGGGAATGTGATTCAGGAAGCACTGGCCTGGTTTGGTGGATTATTTTTAAAGTTAACTAGGCCACTGCTTGCCTGTATCTGGACCACAGGGAGAGGGGGTAACAAAGGCGGTGCGGCGCAGGACTCGGCTCCTTCACAACACCGACTGACCGTTCAGGCATGATAACGACATTAAGGCCATTAAACACAAGTAAAGGCATGAGAACACTGGCCCACTTCATTAGCTGTTTTTAACAACTTGAGGGAATCCAAGCCGCCATCAGAAGCAATGTTCTGCTACACTGACAACTGATGTGAACTTTGTGACCCTTTCGACAGCCGAGAGCACGAAACCACAACAAAGCAGCCCTTCAAATGCAGTTTGGTATCGTCTGTGCACAAGCCATCTCTGTGGAAGAAAAAATATTGAACTACAAGAAAACAGAGAATCTTAGATGAGGTGCAGTGTTTGCCATTAAAAGATAAAGATACATCAGCATGATCGAAACATCCTGAAGTTATGTTCACACCAAACTCAAGCAAATTTCTCCTACAGCACAATTGCTTAATAAGTAAATGCAAAGACGTAAGTAGACATGAATTCTCACTGGGCAACATAAATACAAGCAAATTTGTGTCTGCACAAGTTGAAAAAGTTGTAACTTGAGTGAAATATTTGTGTCATGTGGTATCGCAAAACAAAACAAACAAAAAAAAAAAAACCTCACTGTTGAGATTACCCGATGTCTCCAAGGAGCTGAAATGGATGACAAGCTTACTGTTGCCACCTGTGGTCGTCCAGAGCTTTACAACATGACTTTGATTGTGTACTGGAATTAAACCAAGATGATGTTGTTATGACGTTTTTAGGAATTCCACAACAGCTAAAAAGCAGCAATATTTGAGACCTTGTTCATTGTTGATTGTGGAAGTAGAGATTGTCATATTTTCTGGAAGAAGTACACCTATTGGCTGTTAAGGGCAAATATTCACATATGGTAGAAATCTAATAAATCAGTCCAGTGGTGATATTTGCACAGGGAACATGTTTTATTTATGAAATAATGAAAGATTCACCCTGTCAGTGTCCTTTGTATCTGATTTTCTGGGACAAAGACAGATTTCATGTAGTACACCTAAACCATTTTAATATACAACAATTTATTGAGTTAAATTAGTCAGACTGTATTAGTTTATTGTTGGATTGTTGAAAATCACTAAGGTTCTGATGGCACATTGAATTTACAGTATTTACTACATCAATCTGAAGAGGTGCATTCATTTACCAGGTATTCAATCTCCTACATTAACAAAAACTGATGTCCCGTTGTGGTTATTTTACAGACAGGTTTCCAGAAAATGTGCTGTAATTATTATGTACTATGTATCAACATTGTAATATTAATGACCTATTTCCTGCCCCAAGTATGAATGAATCAAATCCTTGTTCACGCTCTTGGAGGGAGTCAAAGTGGCCGTCAGCAAAGACATATTCTACTACATCAACTTGCAAGAGGTCGACCTGCGATCGTCCTTTGATTTATTTCTCTCTGTCGTGCTTCACCAAGTGTGAATACTTGGCATTTAAAGTTGGTGTGAACTGAAGTTTAGTGATGATGGTGTCTTGCTCATCCAGTCATATGAACGTTGGTACTGTACTGCTTCTCCCCTTTCATCCCTCCCTAAACTTAGTAGGACCATCATTTCCAAGAATCTAAGGAGCCCAGATATCAGCGGGCTGAGCCCGGTCCAACTGTGGAGTCATTAAGTTCACACGCCAAGGCAACCACCACCTGCCATTCAGGGCATTCAAGTAGCCGAAAGACAAAAACCACAGAGAAGTGGGTTCAGGTTCTGGCAGCGGTGCCTGCACCAGGTGGAAACCTACTAACTGTGGATTGGCAGTGTTCACAGGTTGGAATCATATCCTGGGTGCTGCAGTATGGCTGGTCAGGGTGTCAGCTGGGAGACTGCTGAATGGAGATATTTTACACCTGTGCTTTCAGTAAAGACTCCTCCCTGTGACGCTAAAGCAGCAGCCGCCATCTCCATGTGTTTTCAAGGAGGCAGCACATCCAGTGGACTGGTCAACAGCAGCAGGACCTGTGGTTCCACACTGAAAACTCGCCAAAACCAGTTTGAAGAAAAACAAAAACAGTGATGACAAGAGACCACCTGCTCCTTGTTAATTACAAATTGGTCTGAAATTCACACTGGACATGTAAAATGTCTTATTGACTATACACTGCTTTCAGTTCATCCCAGGGCAAATGTAAAGCCAGCTCCGACCAACTCTTCACTTAAAGCAAAACAAAATCCAAAAGTACTCCTAAACCCCCGCTCCTATCGCTGCTCTGTTATCACTCTTTGTGCAGCTAAGCATGGGTGGGGTCTCTGCAAAAATAAAGCCAGGCCTGTTCACTTCCTGAGGTTGGCTCCCAGACTTTCTCCCTCTCTCTTCTCACAAGAGACATTCACTTGGTGTATATCTGCAAAGAGCTGTACCACACAGGAGGGGTGGGGCTATTTTTACTTAGTTTACTGTATCCTGTCTTGCCCCCGTCTAGGACGCCTGCCAGTGCAACAACCCCCTCAGCTCAAGTGTGGATGAAATGAGATGTGTGTAAAGCTATCTGTCTGTGTAACAGATACGTGTCACTATGTTTCACAGCTGCAGGCGCTCACTTCCTAATAGAACGAAGAAAATCTTGACTCAGTGCTCCTAATTATTAGGGGTAAACCTGATGCTATCATGACACTTGTTCACTGGATAATTATTAAGGTGCTGTAACACTGCTGTCCTAGTCGTCCTCATATTCTCACATCTTTCCCGCCTGGTAGGTACTGCATAAAGACATCCTGTCCATTCTCAGAATATGAGCTGTCAAGCAGACAACTCAATAGTCAACAATGGATGTCAACTTTTTTTCCTGCTTGCATCAACTCCACTATGGTGGGAGGTAAAATGTCCCACAACAACAACCAGTTAATTACTACGTACTGGCTTAGAGGACAGTTTCACACCTCCTGACAAACAGCTTGATGCTTGGGTCCACCTATTTCTGGGTCACACATCTAGAGCCATTAGGTCTCAGCTTCAGCACGTTTCAAGTCTGGGGCTCAAACATGGTAAGGAATGACGTCCACATTTAGGCATGACATCACATCCACTGGGCCTTCCAGAGCTCGTGCTTCTTGTCAAAGCCGACCAGCACTGCTGTTCATCATTACAGCCCGGTGCCAGGCTTCACCAACCCTGGAAACTAACAGGCTGGTTTTTGTTTTCTACATATTGACTGATATGAGATCTGCTCCCATTTTCTTCCTCCAGTGAAAGCCTGATACACAGAGAAGTGAGCTTGAGACTGCAGGATTGTAACTGATAGAGTTGCCACTCAGACTCGTGGTCGGCCATGACAGAAACAAGAATGAGTGCGAAAGAGGGAATCAGTTTCTGCTGCTGCTTTGAGGCTTTGAGGCCCTGTTATCTTCCTCGTGGCAATGACCACTCTGCTAATTTGGGCGACCCCGACTCTCACCAGAGTCAGAGGAGGGTCACGCACATATCTATGCGTCTGTGCGCTCTGGCATGTGTGTGTCTGCATGTTTAAAATCCCAGAGGTGAAAGTGAGGATCAAAAAGACATAGCTGTAACAGAGTGTGAGAAAGTGACTGTGAGAGTGAGACTCTCTAATGCTAAATGCTGGAAATAGGGTGGTTTCAATTTCCAATATGTGTTGGGGAAATTATACTCTCTCTCCCTCTCTCTGTCTTGCTCCCTACTCTGTTTGTCTTTGCTATCTGGAAAACTAACACCAGTGCAGGGTGGAGAGAACGAGGGTTACAGTCGGTGGTTCTGCACAAAGAGCCAGCTGGATGACTCGGATGGGCTTACATCCCAAGTGCTACTAACCTCAGCACTGTCTCTTTGTCAGGTATTAATCTGTTCTTGCCGTCAAGCTTTTAAATAACAGTTGTTTTCTTTCTTTACTACAGCACACTGAGCTAAATAGGGTTTGAGCTAAACCTTCATTAGGTCAGGCTGCTTACAAATTCCTGAACAACTGACTCTAATTCGCAGAATATATAAAAAAAGAAGGATTAACCTGAATTAACATTTTATAATAGAACCACTGACATGACAGAAAACTCATTCATCATTATATGATGTGTGACCTGTTAACAGGTGCATTTACACCTTAATGTGACGTACAAACTATACATCCCATATTAGCTTTGTCCAGGAAAGCCTTATTCTTCAGATGATCTCCTGCTTTGTGTTCAACACTACTGTCCCATTTTCACAGGGTGTTCAACTCTACCCTTAAATATCAGAACATTTTTTTATCTACCCACTGCAAACGTACTTCCCCTGCTGATACAATAACATATTTATAGATCTTTTTGTGTTCCCTGGGATAAGCTTTGCTTCGGCTTAACTCTGTTTTTTATGCGTGCCACCGCCACGAAAATACCAGCAGCTTATAGGTAAATCCTGTGAGTTTAAAAAGAAAGGCAGGAAAAAAAAAAAGATTGGGAGGACCTGAATGAAACAGGTTGAATTCGACAATAAAGAGCACAAGCTGAGATCGCAAGTCTCGGCAGGTATCACACGCTTCAGATTGTGGTAACTGTACAAACCACCCTGCCCTGTGTTTATTGTCTGTTGTTTCACTTCTTTCTCTTTCTCTCACTGTCCTCACTGGCTCTGTGGACCGGTTTCTTCAAGTTAAAGTAGAGTTCACCCTTACTACTGTTGACGTGTCTTTATTTATGAAGGAAACTGAACTACAATTCAACCTCCATTCGTAGAGTCTAGTGATACTTGTTGACAGATTTCATAGACAGGACACTGTAGCCAGAAAAACAAGTGTATAATATGTACAATCCTGTGGGTGAGGTGCTGATGGATGAGATTACAAATGATCAGATGTAGCTACTTTACTAACCACATAATGGCAGGTAGAGAGGACAGAGCTACCAGGCAAAGAGCAAGTGACAAATCCTAACTGTGCAAGACTGCAGACTTGGCTGTGCTATATCTCCACAGAGCTGCTTCACATCCTGAGATGTATCATTTCCAATTATAGCATAATCCATTACTGCAGTAGTTGATCTCTGCAGAAATCAGGTCTAAGAGGAAGCGTGAGTGATAAGTTATAACCACATAATAAACGTGTGATACTCTGACTGTAGACAGATGACATCCGAACTAGGTTTTGTTTACTTTCTGTCTGACCTAGTTGTCTGGACTGCAAGCCCTGGGGCACAGAACAACCCAAATTTATTTCACAAATGTCTCAGCGTCTTACTGCCACTCCTTTAACATTAGGCAGTCTGACAAGAAAGAACAACAGGAAGAAGAAAAGCATGAGTGTCTGTCTGTGTGTGTGTGTGTGTGTGTGTGTGTGTGTGTGTGTGTGTGTGTACAATACAAGTTGGAACGCTAAAATTGTACAATACGACTACATATTTGTTTTGTATCTCCTTCTCAGGAACTGTAAGTCTGTCTACACTGTGGAAGCTATGGTTGCAACCTGAGTAGTGTTGTGCTCCAGATATCTCCAAGAACACACACACACACACACACACACACACACAGGAACAAATTTCCCTTCAGAGCACAGAGACAGGAAATAGGTACAGTTTCATGATTGCCAAAAGCAAAAAAAGAAGAAAAGGTATTTACCTATGTAATGAACAACACATGTTTGGCCTTTCTTTGGAAATGTTCTTCCTGTTAAGAAGAGAGACAGAACAAGCGTTACTGTTTGTTTGTACCCCTCTGAGGCTGTCAGGGTAATCTTGTAATTAGCATTGACTGGGTTAAGACTTGGTGAGGTGTTCCTGCCAGAAAATGCCACACACCTCCTTGTGCCTGCAGTCTTACTGAAGTCAGATATGCATCTGTCACACTCATCCTCAGGCTGAAACCTTAGCCTGGAGGCTGTTTTCCAGAGCAAGGAGCGATCACATGCAGCTAATCAGTGCTTTTTACTATGTGAAATAAGCTGGTATGAGCCTTGTAAGTTCATCTCACCTACCCCGAATTTGTGTCTATGACTATGTGACTTAAATGCACAGTAATACAGTTCCCCTGTCTGCCAAATCTCAGCTACTTTATGAGCAAATTCTCCATTTAAAGAGTATGCAGGTGAAGTTTGGCAGAGTTCAGTCATTGAACAGTCAGTAAGTATGGAGACTTCTAGAAAGATACCCTGCAGCCGTCACTGATGATGAATAACGACAAACGTTAAAATTGGCTTTACAACGCCTTAATTATATGCCGAATACTACTAGTTGCTAACTAACGGATAACTCACGATAGCTCATTCATCCCTGAAACTGTCATTTGATATAAATTATGTTACAAATAAACAAAAATTGAACGGCATTTCGGGAAACTACTGAGCCCCAACACCACCACCGCCGTCAACCCCCACCGCATCAAAGCCCCAACACAAGCGGGTAAATCAACTTACCATCACCGGCAGATATTGTGTTGACTTCCACGCCCATGGTTGTGCTACTTTAATGATTAGCTCAGAAATATACAGCCTTTTCTACAGCCAGTGTTACCCTTTTGTGGCTCCTGGTCGGGTTTTATCGGTGGAAACCATGCATTCACCGAGCCGCAGCTGCAGTCAACCGTGTAACAGCGAAGATGTTTTCTAGTTAGCAGCAAGGCAGCGTCGAGAACTACAACTACAGCACGTACGTCGTCTGCGGCTCTGTTAACAACTTGCGCCACACGGTGGATGTCTTACAATTTAAGTAAATGCATCAACTATTGTCTAATGTTATTTTAATTTAAAGTTTATATTTAGCAATAAATATTAACTCATTTTAGTTAGATAAAGTCAACTGAAACACAGCATTTAGAAGTGGGCAAAGTGGCGATAATGAGACTGTGAGAGTTCAACTACATATCCCACAATGCACCGAGACTGTCAGCTAGTTTTGCTTCCGGGTTATTTGGAAATAAACGTTGGAGACACATTTTAACTTGTAAAGTGTGACTTTATGTACGGGATATTCACTTTAACCGCTTCGTACGGAGTCCTCATGAGACGATTGCGATTTTCCAAGGTACTCGTAGTGTAAAATTGCATGTTTGTGTATATTAATTATTTGTTAGCTGACTATATGAATGCGAAGTAACTACCATACAGTCTATGTTAACTATATACATGTAAGTTAGCTTAAATCTGAATCAAAATCCGTGGCATTGCCAATCAGGAATTTGACTCGGTATTGTCGTAAATAACAATTATTGTGGGTATTGAAATGTAATGAAAGATAACAACGAACAAATAGGCAATGGGCAAAATATTCATGAGTAATATGTAATTTTGAAAATGAGGGTTTGTGCGTCAGTGTAACGCATTTTGTCTTCTCGTGACTTTGATATGGGAGACCTCTAAGCTCTAATTTCACCAATTATGCAATACAACTTAACATCTTTTTCTCAATGTATTTCTCTGCTTCAGTTTTAATATTTTAAAAGTGTATTATTTATAGCTCACACAACTAATTTTAAATATATTTGTTGATTTTTTTCTGGAAGACAAGTCTCCATTTAATAAGATATCGTTACAGTGATCGTGGCAAAGACACCAGATCAAAAAAAAAAAAAAACCCTAAAGGCTGTAATAAGATAGTCTTATTCAACACGTACTATTGTTAATACCCAGAGGTCCTAACAGGACCCGAGTGTTGTTAAGGTCACCAGGCGTAAGCAGCTATAGGTTTTCGTCACCACTGTCTCAGCTCAGGCAGGGGGGATTAAAGCATGTACTTGGAAGGAGACACGAGAGAGGCTTTTGCTATTCTTAATCTGCATAGGTAGCAATAGCTACTCTTGTCCGAGCCCTATTCATATCAGATAGAGTTCTCCTTCATCAATGGTAACTTTTTGAATACTTATCTGTTTTTATTTTCACAAGCTTCCTCAGAGCCGCCGGGATGGATCTTGGTAAGGCAAAGCTGCTTAGGACCGGCCTCAACACTCTACACCAAGCCATCCACCCTGTGCATGGGATTGCATGGACCGATGGCAAGCAGGTCTGCCTGACAGCTCTCTACTACATCAATGGCGAGGTGAAGTTTGGGGACACCAACGTTATAGGGCAGTTCGAGCATGTCTTTGGGCTCTTTTGGGGCCCGCTGTGCTGCCCTGACTCTCCTGCCTTGCTGGCTGTTCAGCACAAGAAACATGTTACCGTGTGGCAGCTGCAGCTCAGTGCTCTGGAGCAGAACAAGCTGCTGTGCACACAGACCTGTGAGATGAGCGAGCCTTTCCCCTTGCTCCCTCAGGGCTGTGTCTGGCATCCTAAACTGGACATTCTAGCTGTGCTGACCAAGAGGGACACATCTGTGCTGTTTTCTGTCAGGGTGGACAACAGGAGGACCAAAGCAGACATCAAAGGTAGTGGACTCATCCATTGTGCTTGCTGGACAAAGGATGGCACACGTCTGGTGGTGGCTATAGGCAGTGGTCTTCACTCTTTCATCTGGAATGACATCCAGAAGAGTCTGGTGGCCTGCTCCTTCTGCCCCATCTTTGATGTGGGAGGCTACATCTGTGCCATCGAGGCCACGGGAGATGCTCAAGTTGCTGTAGCTACAGAGCTGCCTCTGGATAAACTATGTGGGTTAAATGCTGGCATAGCTTTCGACATGCCAGCAGAGACAGAGCCCCCGCAAGGCCAAGGTTCACATATGGTTATGTTAGAGGATGACAGCCTTCTGGACTCAAGGAGAAGGTCATTTGAATCTGAGAGGTCTTACATCCCCGGCTCAGGCCCTCTTGATCTTACCCATCTCTTGGCGAGGCACCGCCGCTCTGACCCCAGCCCCCTTATCCACTTGCGACGCCGAGACACCATGACAGGCTCCGGCCAGGACTCCTCACACCTCATTCTGGTTACCTATGAACGAAAGGTCACCACCACCCGCAAAGTCAGCATCCCAGGGATTTTGGTGCCCGATATTGTGGCTTTTGATCCTCGTGGTGCCACGGTTGCGGTGGCTTCCAACACCTGCAACATGGTTCTTGTGTACTGTATCACAGCCTCTGCCATGCCGAATATCCAGCAGATCTCTCTGCAGCAGAACGAGAGGCCCAAAGGAGTCTGCTTCCTCAGTGACAAGATGCTGCTGATGATGGTGGGCAGGCAGAAGTCCAATGACCCTGCCTTCCTCCCATCTTCTAACACAGATAAATACATTCTTCGCCTCATAGCCAAAGAGTTGATGCAGGACGGAGAGATTCCTGTGGTACCATCCCCCTCTACTCCCAACCACGAATCCACTACTAATTTCTGCGCAAGGATTAGGAGGCATTCAGAGCACCTGTCAAAGGATGACAGGGAGCGCCAAGGGATAAAAGACTTGGTGTTGCCTGGAAGAGGAGTAGTTTGTTCACCAGGGAACAGGCGCAGACTGGTGGAGGAGGTGAAGAGCAGCGAGCCCAGCCCCGTCACCAGCTCTGTGGACTTCTCGGACAGAGCCCCATCCAGTGCCTCTTCCATCACGGTGGAGAATTTTGACATGGACCACATCAACCGCATGGCCAGCCTGGCGGTGGCCGGTCAGGCCAGCAGAGACTCCAGCCGGGCCAGTTCTCCTCGCTTTGAGCCGTCTGACAAGCTCCACACAGAGCCGACGCTACCCATGCCTGAGAAGACGTCCGGCCCGGCCAGAGAGCGAGCGCTGGAGCAGCTTGTTCACAACATGGAAAGACTTTTTACGCGCTTCGCAGATGTACAGCAGTGCCTGACAGAAATCAGAGATTATACCCAGAATGGCAAGAAGGCCCTGAGTGTCTACCCAAATGCCTGTGAACCCCCCTATGTCAATGTCACATGCCAGGTACAGTTTTACTCACTGGACTACATTTGATAGTTTACATAGGGAGGAGAATCTTTCCTCAACATTTTCTGTCTGCACTTTTTTCCTTGTTTTTTTGAACATGCAGAAGCAGTTATCAGAAAACGTGTTCATTGACGAGCGGAGGCCGGTGCTGCTGTGTGAGGGAAAGCTGTGTCTGCGTGCTCTGCAGGATCTCTTCAACCTAACCATTGTGGAGATGATGTATGGTATGTGCCACAAGCAAGACTTGATATCAGAGCACCAACAAACACAATGTATAGACAATATAAGGTCTCTCTGTTTAGTGTCGTGAGTCCATGTAAATCCTATAGTCTCACATTGTTCTCGCTGTGAAGCTGTATCTCAGCTGTCTATGTAAAAGTCCTCTGTGTTGCATTGCCTGTAAGAGTAACTGTGTTGTGACAGAACGTGTACAGGGGTGATTAAAAACCACCTCGAGGAAACTACTTGTAGTCCTCTTAGAAAGGTCTTCCCCCTGCACATATTTTTAGCAGCTTGTGTGATGGGTTTCCCCGCTGAGGTCGACTGGAAGTCATCGACTAAATGTTCACTACTTTAGCTTTTTTTTAAAAAACCAATGTTACCCAGTCAGAATGCACTTCATCTCCTAAAGAAACTAATTATTGTGTTGCAGTCTTACAATCATAGACAACATGTTCTAGCATTGTTCTTCTGTTAACGTGCCTAAGCTATAATTGGAAGTGATTAAAAGCCCAGGTCAGATTACAAGGTTTTAAACAAAAGCAGCTTACTTCCATTTAATGTGTATAGTGTTTTGTTGCTGGTGCAGCAAAGACTGGCTGTCCTACACTGAGACCAGCAAGTTATAGCTCTCACATATTACAATATGCATTGTTTTGACTCTTAATCTGCTTTGTAATTAAGCAGAACTCAGACACACATATATAAAAGCATACTTTGTCAACAGTCGTCTGTGTTTTGTTTTCAGGACCGTTGTGGGTTGTACTTGTGGCGGATGCGGATGGCTTCATACCTCTGACATTTAAGCCCAAAGAGGAGCTTACAGTGCGGAACGGGAAGCGGAAATCTACCCTTCGGACTCCTGGGAGTCCTGAGAACTCTTGCCCACCCAGTCCAGCCCCAAGTCAAAATCCCAGTACAACCACAGAGGCCTCCACATAGTAACACAAACCTAAAAAAAAATGGACTCATAGATTATATATGCATTCAGGAACATAATGTATACACGGCAGACATGGCATGAACACGCAGAACTGCAATGATGCAGTGAACCTCAGTTATACTTATTTTTCTGTTGGAAAAACAGTAGAGTTTTGAAAAGTGCTGCCTATTCATATGTAATGTTTACATGTTGCTGCTTTGAAATGAAAGCTTATGAGGGGCCATGTTATTTCCAGTTTTTGTTTTGACAAAATGTGATGCAGTTATTGAAGTCCCAGTTCTTCTACGTTTTTAGACATGTTCTCAATGTGTCCTAGTACGGTACAACAACATATGATGTAAATGCTTAGCTGAAGAGTTTGCTGCTAAAATGTCAGATGAACCTGAGATGTTACAAATTCAATTTGACCTTGTGTTACAGCTCTCTCAATCTTAATTTGTTCATACAGTTGAAGCACTTTTTCTTTCACCAAACTCAATACCACTCAATACCACCACTGACCACAAGAGGGGGCAACACTCAGCAGAAACCCTTCTGTTCTGCTCAGGCAGTTGTTTGGGTTTGGCAGCTTTCTGAATATTAAATTTCCATATCTAACACTGCTTTGTGTGTTACTTATTTTTTTTTACATTGTGCCGCCTCTTTAGCCAAGAAATACAACAGCCCCAAATATATTTTGTCTACCAACCAGTCTCTACAACATTTATTCATTTCATGTCATCAATCCATCTGTAATCATCATATCATAAATAAATAACAATGTTGTAGAGCTAAACACAGCAAATAATGATATACATTCATTTATATAAATTAGGTAATCTTATTATATATATTTTTTATATATCCAAGATGACTATACAGTACATGTGAAAATGAAACAAAAAATGTTTACATTAAAACAATTTAACTCTTTGTCAGTGTAATATACACTAAGGAACAACCTTCCAGCTGCGTTACTGGAATCCGTGGCTTTGTGAATTCAATCCATTCAAGATCCAGATCACACGTTACTCAAATCTTCCATTGTTCTGGAGCTGATGCTTTGTTTCCTGTGAGAGACATCAGTATCAGTAATGGGCGACATTCACAGCAGTGGTTGGAAGTACATTTACTCAAGTACTGTTCTTCTCGAGTACAGTTCAGAGACACTTGTACTTGAGGATTTCCATTGTCTGCTATATTTTCAGAGGCATATATCGTACTCCACAGACAGAGAAGACATTGTGATGAGTAAACTGAACTTAACGTGTGACGCCAGTAGAGTTGTACGGGTAAAATTTTTCCCTCAGTTGTGCATTTATTATTTCTACACACCGTAGCTCCTCCAGGCAGAGTTTATTCCTGAGCCGTACATCTTCGCTGATGGGATACAGGAGCAGGATCATTAACCCTGTAACAATGAAGGCCACTGGGGCGGCTCCGATCAGCAGCTTCAGGGTGTACACTACAGGAGCGGGCTGCTTGCAGGCGCCAGTGTCGTACCCTGCAAACCTACACACACAAAGAGGCAGAGGCTCTGGTTAAACAGGTTAAAGGAAATCGACATCCATCCTGACGCTGCAGCCTTACAAACGAGCAAACTCGACACCTCTCCACATGATGAATTATACATTCAGACCAGGGTTAATGATTTTATTGGAAGGTATCGTGACGGGCAAGGTGCAGATCACAGACTGTATTAAGAATGGATGAAGCTAATGTGACGTCACCTGTTGGTTTGTGGATTTTTGAAGCCAGATGTATAACATTTGAACATTAGCGTGCTGGTTGTTTGGAGCCAGAAGTGACCATATTTGGATATGAAGGGAGGGGTGAAGAGGCGGGTGTGACCATTGAACCTCAGGACACTTCCCAAAGTGTATGAGACTCGACTTCAGGTGTAGTCTCCTTGGAGACCAGGCCTAACAGGGTCCCTAAATATTCCTCTTTTGAAGCATAACATCTACTTAATAATTATTATTATTATTGTTTTCAATTAGACCACCTGATCACTGATAAGAGGATGTGACTTTAGCTAATGACATCACAATGACTTGTTGGAAAAATATCCTGACTGAGTATGTTATGACTGAAAATGACAATGTTTGACTTGAAGTAAACAAGACTGACTGTATCTGGTGGTCTTTGGGAGTATTGCACTTTTTTTGCACTTTCACATGGGCACAGGTTGCTTTGTCCATTTCTATGTACAGTCAATGGTGCAGATACAGAGCATGACACACTGTGTAAATTATTTGTGATGGAGGTGCAGACTTACTCCAGACAGAGGGTGGACACTCCCAGGGAGATGCCGGCGGCAAATTTGGTGAAGAAGACGTAGAATGAGTAGAAAATGGCTTCGTGACCTTTACAGTAGGGGTTGGCCAGTCGGAAGTCATCCACCACATCCGGCAGCATAGACCTGGATTGCAGACACACACACACACACACACGTAGAGTTTGAGTCTATGGGCATGTGTCCTCTGTCACATCACTCTGATAAAACTTCAAGCAGCTGTGAAGACGTTTCTTCACGCTCTTAACTTTAATTATCTTACAGAACCGGTCGAGATGCCAGCAGCTGATGATGTGAGGGCTACTTATAGAGTTCTGATATACCTAAAATTACAGGGCTAATAACACGATTAGACGATGAGCAGCGGGTGGAGGCCAGCAGACAGGATAAACAATCTGCCCCTTCCAAAATAAACATGCCCCCTCTGGAGGCTGTAATTTGGGGTTGAAGGGAGGGGACGAGGGATGAGTGAGGAGTGGAGACGGCCATCGAAACAACTGGAAAACAGATGTAGAGATACCTCTGGTGTTGTTGTCGTTCTGTGATGGTAGGGATGATTTATAGTATCCGCCACCTCTAATTCTCAAAAATGACATCACTTCCTTGACCTCGACATGACCCAGGTGAACGGATGGGGCCCTCTGAGCACTAAATCCTCCCCAACAAAATATTAGTCCACTCTTGTGACTTGACAAGTAACATTTCACCATAAAATCAAAGGGGAATAAAATGAGCAACAGAAACTCAGCATTAGAAAAAATGTATTAATCTCCACGGGGACGTCAGAGGCTTAGGGGGTGTACAGCTTATATTTTATATTTATTTTTCTGCAGTTAATATGGGGGAAAGATCCTCTGAACCTACATTAGATAGCAGATGGTAGGGTGACGCCCTGGGTAGTTCATTACAGGGTTCTCAAAGACAGACTCACTTTTAAAAACCAGACTCTTTCAGAGCGCCAGAGAGTGAAGAAACTGTTGATTCATCAGATCTTGTAACAAATATGATGATGTGATGTAGTACATGTATTTAAATCATATTCATAAAAGACAGTTGGTGAGTGTAATCTGAAAGTCTCACCATGGCAGCAGCAGCGACGCAGCCACACTAAGTCCAGAGGAGACGGCCACAACATAAGCCACCACCACGTTGGGGATGAACACCAGCATCATGGTGAAGGGCATGATCCACTGGAAGGACAAATACAGTGGTTGGAAAACACACTTTTCTTTCCCTAATATCAGGCAAGTCTTAAAACTCTCGAGTAATGTTTCTGTGATGGAGACAAAAGGATTTCACACTCCCTGATTCATCCACAAGGTGGCACACATATCAAAGAGTCGACATTAAAAGGCTCCAAAATAAAAGCGGTGCACTCACTGTGATGCCGCAAAAAGCTGCCGTCTTCTTCCCGAACCTCTGCAGGAACCATTGCCACAGTGGGATGCTTATGACTGCAGAAAGCTGGAGGAGACAAATACAAGCAGATGACGTGTAACATACTGTGTTACTGTTGTTATTGAACGTGAGTCAATCTGGTAAGTAAATTAATATAAATATGGAGGATCATTCTACATTTCAATTGGTATATGTGACAATATGAGTGGTGTTGGATGTGTGTAAAATGGAGTTTAATGACATATAAAAATAAATGTTTTATTTAAAAGCAGATCAAACATTTACAAGTGCTCTTCAGAATCCTGCCAGGATGCTTTTGAATATTGCAGACAAGTTGAATGCTACAGATCTTTAGATGTCTGTGTGGTGAGTCACTCACCAGGATGGTCAGCACAATGTTCTGGAAGTGATCCCTCAGGTCAGCGGCGTAGGTGCAGAAGAGGACGAAGTTGCTCTGTACCAGCTGTACCAGAAATCAGAGATCAAACATTCAGATATTCATTCTGGTCTTGTCTGCTCAGCACAGTCGTCCTTGGCACTCTGCTTGCTGCGCTGAGTGCCAAATGAAGTGACTGGAGAAGCTGCTGACGGTGTTTTTGCTGTGATTTATTCCCACTCGCACGGATGACAACTGACACCTCCTCTGAGATAAGAGACGGTAAAACTATACAGAAACAGATCCCATGCAAAAGTGGAGAAGTCTGCAATCATTTCCACAGCCTAAAAACCGAGATGTCAAAACTGTCTGCGTACGAGTGACAGACGAACGGCGAGAATATGCTGCTATCAGTCTCAGGAGGTCTGAGACTTTAAAACACGCTTCTTAAACCATGAGTTTTCAGTAAGTGCTCTTCTGCATTGATCAAATCAACATTGAGCGCCAGCAGTTCCCAGCTGTCAGGACACAGATCTGACTCCATTTACTGTAATGCACAGTGTCGTGTCTGAGGAGTGTTTGGTAAATAAGTTTACCTGAATGGCGACAGTGATGAAGAGGAATGCGGCGGTCAGAGTGAGGTATGGCCCGTGTCTCATCACCAGGATGAAGGCCTGAAGGAAAGCGATCTGCTTCTCTGTCTTCGGGGCGTACGGATCTGAAACAGTTACATGTGGAATAAGAATATGAGTATGCAGCGTATCAAATAACATGCAGTAAGGGAAAGGCGAGAGATTTGCTCACTGGCTCTGCTGGAACTGCCCCTGCATTGCAGTGGATGCTGTTTGTCCCAGTGAGAGGTGTCAGTTAAAGTGGAATAAAGATGAGAGCTGACACTGGCAGACTCCCAAAAAACAGCTGAATATATACGTACCTCTATTTATATCTGTATGTAAGATGTAGCTCATTGTATGTGTGTTAGTCTAAGACACTGTTTGAGCACCTGTAAGTATTTTGTTTCACTGGTGAATCACCTCATTACCTCCACCAAGGATCTGTTTGTTTGTTTGTTGGTTGGTTTGTTTGTTTGTTTGCAATATTGAAGAAAAAGTACACACTAAAACATGTTGGGCTGATTTAACCCGGTTGTTTTTGCCCAACATTTTATTGTTTTTACCCAACTTATTGTCATTTTTACTCAACGTATTGTCATTTGTACCCAATACTTTGTTGATTTTACCCAACATTTATGTTTTTACCCCTGTCTTACTGGGTAAATTATCCTAGCTTGCAGTTAGTTCAATACTTACCCAGTTCTGAGTTAAAACAACCCATCATTTACTAGGGTGTACTGAGTAGGGGAGATGGGATATTACCAAAACAGCAAATGTTTAAAATATGGGCAAGATCAGAGGATGGGATCCTGTCTGAAAAAACTCCTACAAATCCCTGTAGCTTGTGATAGGCAGATGTCTTAAAAAGATAGTGTTGTTATTTCACCACAAGAGGGCAACAGTGTCCAATCTAGAGTGTCAGTGCAGTGGACTTGTAATTTCTTTATAATGTGCAGTAGTTTCATCTTTGTTTACTTGACGCTGGAACACTGTGTGACTTGAGGTTTGTTTTTATAAACCACTGGCTTTGTTAAAAGTCTGCACAGCACATTTTTCTGCATATATATTTTTTTGTATTGTATATTTCTTTTAAGATTTTGCATGCTATGAGTTAATGTCTATAATGTACACTGGAGCAATTTAGTACAAGAATTTCCTTCAGGATTAGTATAGTTCTATCTTATCTTATCTTATCTTATCTTATCTTATCTTATCTTATCTTATCTTATCTTATCTTATCTTATCTTATCTGTTATCTTATGCCTTGGTGGAGCTTTGTGCTCTCTGAGTGATTTCTAGTTCATCTTATAAAAAAAAAAAAAAAAAAAAAGCACAAAAATGAATAAATTACTTCTGGTTGTATTAAATTTAGTGGATGCAGATTTATGTTTTTACTTGCTCTAATAACTGTCAGGCAATAAAGGGACACAGACAAAAGACAAATGTTGCAGTTATGCAATCTATATCTTAGACCATTAGCCCAAAGGAATGTCCCAAAGGTGCTCATTTTGCCCCCTAGTGAACAGGTTTAAACCCAGATTGTATTCCCAATGTGACAAGGCTAATTAGCGCCCCTGTTGATTTATGTGTGTATTATTTTCTAATCAATCATTAGCTTGTAAAAGGCTGAAACAATTTTTTAAAAATGTCCCAAGAGGCTGGGGTAATATCAAGTCAAGTTAACAAGTGAAAGAATGAAATCTGCGGCATGACCCTTTAAATGATCAACCAACTATTATAATTTTTTATCAAGTGAAGACTCACCGTCTCTCTCTTTGACTCCCAGGAACATCACCACGGTGCAGATGACGAACACTCCTCCGATGACACCAGCAGCTATCATGTACACCTCCTTCTGCAGAGAGACAGAAGAAGGAAACGCACACTGTAGTCCACATTTATCCATCTCTTTATCTCAGCAGCACAATCACACCAGCACAACCCAGTCTATTCTGAGGCCTTCTTGTAATCATTAATTCATAATGTTCTCAAAAGCCTAAAAAATGTAACATTTCAACATGCTATCCATTCTGGAAACAAACTGCCACAGTAGGTGTCAGCTTTTAACCCTACATGGTGGATACATTTAGTTTTGCTCTCCTCAGATCTTCCCTGTTCTGGCATCCATCAGGATTTATTGCCTGTGACTGCTTGAGTAGATTTTCACAACATTTTGAGCTGCACAACCTGCCGTGCACATTTCACTGTCCAAATACAAGCGTAAACAGGAAGAAACCTCAAGTACATCTGCATCCAAAAATACAGCCCTAACTGGTTAATGCCGTACCCCGACAGGAACTGCTCTGCCTTAAACAACCTCTGTTTGTTTGCTATTTTTCCGTGTGGCTCAGCCCAGTGGTTCATTATTATTTATGCACATCAAACACTCCCTGTTTCTGAGGGCAGACTGAGTTTGCCTAGACGGTGTGCCACCCTCACCAGCGACCGCGGTGGAATTTAGCGGGTGGCTGCAGAAGGCTTGGCGTGGTGAGTGGGTCGCCCCGATAGGGTTCACCCAAAATCCATAGGAAAAGAACCATTTGAAGCCCAAATAGCTGCGGTGCAACCAAAATCCAACGCAGGACAGTTTGGACTCGTTTCATCTTAGCAAAAAAACTCCCATGATGGATTCACAGCAAGCAGCCGTATTTATTCACAGCTCTGCAAACTCAAATGTGCGCATGAATGCGTCCTATCATTTCTGCAGCTTTAAGCTCAGCTGCACAGTTCAAGTAAAAGACTGATATTTCCTGCATATTGAATGTGGGGTGCCTTCATTTGTTCTAGGGGAGATATAAATAGGCCTAATGACTTGCAGACTGTGGAGACCCCTCAATGCAATGGGGCCACATTTGGAGCATGATGTGAGGGAGGAACCCCCTTTGTGGTCACGAGTGGGGGAGCTGGTTCAGGATGTCGGGTTCAGATATCAAACAGCGGCGTCTCCTTTCAATCCCACGGGTTAAAACATTAAGCCATTTTTGAATGTCAGAACCTGTAGACAGTCTGTGAATACGGCACCAATTTTCAACAATCCTCCTTTTCATTCGAGGTTGTGTGTTTTTTTTTTTTCAACCTCGGATATTTTGCAAAAGCAAACCTCCTTGAGCACACACCGCAGCTCCAAGTTAAGTGAGGAGGCTGATGACAGTCCAAGTTATTTTCAAACCGACTCTTTGGCCTACTTTTAGCACACCTGGGCTTCTGGCTTGGCACGGTGAAACTTACAGCGTGTGACAGGTAGTCCTGCGAGTGCACCAGGCTCTTGACGATCTCTGCCCCGCTGCTGTTGCCAAGGTAACCGGCGGACATGTTGTGAGTCGGGCAGTGCTTCAGAGTGTGAGCGCTGGCCACGATCTGGCCCTGGATGGCGGCGCCCACGAGCGTCCCCAGCACCTCCATTGTCATTCCTGGCATCAGACGAGCAAAGATCCAGCTCTCAGCGTCAACACTTCACAGTGAGTCACTCATTGTTAACCCAAATAAAACACTGTGGCAGAGATGGATTCAGCGTTGCAAACACGAGGAACTTTTTGTGAGGATCTTACTGTAGGCAGTGGCTGAGTCTCTTTCCTTCTGGTCTGTGCTCAGGAACATGGTGAGAGCTGAATAAGGCACGTGGAAACACTGCAATGGAGAAGAGAGACTCAGTTATGGCTAAAAGAGAAATAAAAACAGGTCTGGCACAGCAGCAGTCAAAACACTGCATAAGCCTCACGAGGAGGGGAAAAGATAACAACATGAATTTTATTATTTTTATTTTTAGCTATGGTGGTGGCTTGTTTTCGAGGGATGGCAGTGACAGTCAGTTCTACCACTTTGACCAACACAGAAATATCTCAGCAACTACTGACTCATCTGCGATTGAATTTTGTACAGAGCGTTCGTTGTCTCCAGAAGATGAATCTTAATAATGTTGGTACACTCGGGAATCCGCATTACCTGACATTTTTTGTTTTCAAATGTCTCAATAACTCATGGATGGATAGTAGAAATGTTCATGTCTTACCTCAAGATAAATAGCAACATCTCAGCTAATATTAATTTGTTATAACTTTTTCCACCTTGATTTAATTGCCAGAACAAAACCCCAAACACCCCTCTCGTTCTTCATTGCTAATTTACCATATCTTAAGATGCTATGCTAAGCTGTGATACCATAGAGTAAAGCTAACATGACATCACCTGTTGGTTTGTGGCATTTTGAAGTCAGGAGTTTGACATTTGTACTATGTTGGTTGTTTGGAGCCAGATATGACCATATTTGGATATGAGGGGAGGAGTGAGGAGGCGGGTTTGACCCTTGAACCCACAGTCGCTCCCAAATGTGTATGAGACTCAAGCTCAGCACTGGTCTCATTGGAGATCACACCTGTCAATCAAACTAACCACACCCTAATTATTATTTTAAGTCTGCTATTCACTTCATTATGTTTTTGGTTGTTTGTTTGTTTCATATGGATGGTTATGGTTTTCATATGGATCACTGAAAAGAAGAGCTGACTTTAACTAATGACTTGAGGAAAAAATGTATCGACTGAATATTTCCTGATTAAAAATTATAATTTTTTTGTTTTTTAAGTCAGTTGGAGCCAGAGATTTTTGCAGCCAGCATCTAATGATTCTACTATTGCACATTTTGCAACTTCAGCGTCGGCCCCATTTTTGAGCCCTGGTTGCTTTATCCATTTCTCTACACAGTCCACGATAAACATCCTTAGCAGCCTCACACAGCCTCTCGCAAAGCTACGTACAAAATTGGACTCAAATCAAACGGGAACACCCTCGATGCCTTTTATCAACATGTTCCAGTGAAAACTTAGCTGCAAAGTATACGCTGTATATTTATCAAAAGCAATCTCTGCAGTTTCCATGCTGGCCAACCTCAGATCTGTTTTCTCCTTCCTCACCACCTCTCCCAGAGAATAGGCGAGCAAACCCGAGTCCTGCTTCACTTTGTAATTTACACAAGGGCTCAGTCAGCACTGTGGCCAAATGAGTGTGTGCAGCCACAACCAAAATAAATGCGGCCGTGAAAGCATTTTTTTTTTTTTTCCCTTCTTCCTCCTTATACAGCATGTCATTTATGGAGCTTTTACTGGATGCAAACATTTATAGAATTGAACCTGCTTAACTGTGCAGCACAGATGCACAGATGCAGATGGAAGTGAGAACTGATTAATTGGACAGAAAACCCATTATTAGTTGATTGCACGAGCAGATGACATATTGCATCCTAACCTCTGTTTACAGTCTGTGACCCTCTGAACGATAACAGCTGCCCTTTTCCCAGCAAACTTCACACAAACACACAGCCGGAGACAATGAAGGGGCGGCTAAAAGTGGCAACCAGCATTTACCCAGCGAGAGGTTCCTGGCAGGACTGACCATATACTTATCAAGTAGTTAGAATGACATGCCGTTACAGCTCGCCACAGTGCGGCTGCGGCGGTCGACGTTGCTCTGTAGCGCTATAAGGGTTGCCCCAATGCAGACCAAAAGGTAGAGAGAGAGAGTAATGATCTGTACCATAATAACAAAAGACAGCCTAAATAACTACACTTCCACTTTGAGGTGAGGTGCGGTCTGGGTTGATTTGTGCCGCTCGTCTCACAAATCAAAGCGTAAATCCTACCAGGAGCTGTCAGAGCCTGGCGTGAGTCCACTGTAATCATCTCCACTTTAAACATTGTTATTCACAATGTTTTTTTTATCTATATGTTACGTAACATCTCATCTGCAGCCCGTGAGCTGCATCAGTCAGAGCTTTTATCTCCTGTTTCCACTTGAAGTCTCTCTTTTTGCTGCATGTGAAGCCCTGCCGAGTTATCTGAGGCGTCATGCATCAATCTGGATTTTCTTATAAACATCTAGTTTTGGGAAGAAAAAAAAAAAAAAAAAGAAAAGGAAAGGGTGTGCATACTTACAGTGATGAGGGTTTGGTAGAGGCAGTAGAAGCCTAGGTACCAGATGAACCTGCCGCTGATGAAAGGAGGAACAAACCAGAGGTAGAAATACGAGACCACCAGGAAGGGAGTGCAACCCACCATCCTGTAGAGAATTAAGGCATGTATAAGAAGACTGAAGCAAAAAAAATAAATAAATAAATCAGTCGTTTTGAAAAAAATAATCAAAAGGTTTCCTTCAAAAACTTGGAAAATTATAGCTCCAGGCAAATTCACAACACCACCATTTCAACCTGTCACAGCAGGAATGTAGGTCGTTTTATGTAATTTTCATAGCTCTCTTATAATCAGGCCATATTTCTGACAGATTACACTAAGGTTAAGCTGACTGCTAAATGATTATGTTGCTGTAAGCATGACAGGAATCCATCCTGGGAGGGACGGGCGAGCGGGGAAATACCAAAATATTTCAAACCCACGCAGAGCATTGAAATGCTACGCACACGTATGAATATGTAGCACACACGCAAGCAAACCCAGCATGAAGCAATTCTGCTGTGTTGTGCTTTTCTCAGAACTTGGAGTGATACAGTATGTGGGCCATGCATAATTCATACGTAAACAACTGGTATGTATCATTATGGTTAAAGTGAACAGCTGCGTGTTCCCAAACGAAGAGAAAAAGGGCAGATTTTCTGGATGATCAACAGCGTGACTTGTCTGCAAACACCAATATATCATCCAACCTCTTCCTCCTTTGCTTTAAAGAGCAGATGGAGCTTGTTTGTCACGTTGGCTTACAGATGGGAATAGCTGTAATACCGCCGCATCTCCAGGTAGAAAATAAAGGGACGTGTGGAATGTGACAAAACCCCACAGGGGGCTCCCGACCTCTGACCTGCATTGCACCAGGATAGAGAAAGTGGGAGAAAGAGGTAGAGAGAGGCTGGTTAGAGTCATTTCTGGCATCATCCAGCCTGGCCACCTCACTCTCCTCCTGATTGTTTGCTTAAACAAAGGCGGCTGACAACGCTGGTGCTGCAGTATTGACCGCCTGGTCATGGGAGCGCTGAAAGGGCCCCGGGGCCGGTGAATGGGACAGTGAGAATGTTCCTGCAAGATGACTGTGTTCAGGGGGAGCGGCAACAAAGGCACGCAAAACACTCGCATACTTTCTCACACATCCTGCACGCATGAATACGCAGTCACACCTGTCCCAATAATTTGCACAGTCTTAATTAAACCGGAGCGATGATAAGAAGCTGGCACTTAGAATTCCCCTCTCACTGCAGCATGTTAATTAGATGATGTGCGATGGGGCAGGAGGGATTTAGAAGAGGTCTCATAGGTGAGAATGTACTTTCTTGGTTGATTTTAGGCTCAGCAGTGTTTATAGATCCCACGGGTCCGAAGTAACTAACTTACTCGAGTGCAATTTTACTTTATACTCTACTCATGTATTTCCAGATTCCTTTATGTTGCTACTACACTACAGTTCAGAGGCAAATGTTGTACTTTTAAATCCACGACATTCATTTACAACAGCGGCAAGCAGCTTGAAAAGAGGACTTTACTGATTCAGCATTGCACTTGTACACTTCAATGCTGTCCGACTCACAATGGACACAAAAAAGATCAAAACCGATGTAGAATGAACATTCTTCTCTTGTTAAAACCACAATGTTACAAACTCAACCGTGAGCAGTTCACTTTGTTAACTTCAGAGTTTGTATAAAGGACTTCCTAAGCCAATCTGTTAATCTGGTGATTAGCTCTGAACTCATCTGAGAATGTTAACTATCTTAGTATCTTTGATTTTTTTTTCTAAGTCCTACTCATTGAAGACAAAGAGGTGTTGATGTCTTCTAGATGCTGGTGTTGATCATCCATCACCACAGTGGTCAGTGTGGTAGCTGTCATGTAATGAATTAAAAACTGTAAAGTAGTCCTTTGTGTGGGTTATTTTTTGTAAGACTGCTTTGTAAGCAGTGTGTACGAGCTATCTAACTGTGTGTAGCAGTTAACACTTGTGTGACTACTGCTAAAATGCAATATATAATAAGAGGCATGTCAGTCACTGTGGTCAATTCCTTTTACTTTGGATACTTATGATGCTAGTTTGTACATGTTGTGTATGATACTTGTTTGTACTGTGAAGTATGTAAACCTATGAATGCAGTAGCTGGATGTGTAAAGGAAGAGAAAATAGAAAATAAACACATGCATAGGCTGATTGTTTGTAATATTGAGAGCCCGTGAGAAAGATTTCAGCCGTGTTGGACCATTTATGTTGTCGAATCCTAATGCCACTGATGGGCTGCCATGATGATGACATCACATGGGCTCAAGACTGAATCTCCACCAGTGCTGCTCTTCAGTACAGAAGGGGTAAAGCAGTAAGATGCAGGAAGTGACTGTGAAGGCAGGGGATATTGTTGCAGATTTTGCTGTAACAATGATCCTAATGCTTCTGCAGTCTACACCATATGATGTCAGAGCATTTCAACCAATCAGTAAAAGCCAGTCTCCTTCACCATTTTTCTGATTGGTTGAAATATTTGAAATGGCAGCCTCCATGATGTCATCAGTGATGGGGGAAATCTGACTTTCTGAGATGGATGTCAGCTCTTTATTTTCAAACATTCCCATAAATAGTTAGTTTATCCTCTGAGCTGTATTGTGACCATATGGTTTCTATTCCTTTAAATAAATGAATACTTCTCCCACCCACCACTGACACATCCCCTACCCTTGTCTTTTTTTTAAAATCTGCTTTCTCAAGGTTTCTCCTCGCTGCAGTGATGGTGGTTTGCTACAGGCACAAATAATAAACATGGCGGCACCCAGGGGGGCATTTTGGGCCGAAAGACTCCATCCTTAAGAACTCAGGTCAAAGATAAAAACCCACTTAATGTGGATGTGTCAGCCAGAGGGAGAAAAGCACTTCCTGCTGAATGGACAGAGGGGACTTTCCAAATGGGGTAAAAATTTAGGGAGTGCCTTGAAATCTCATCACAAATACCAATGAACACACACATACGTATACCACACATTCACATGGATACACACGGGCAAGAACACACACACACACACACACACCTACAGCTTCCCGGGGGTAATTAAAGCTGATTTAACATCAGCATCTGTCTGCTACCGAGTGTGGCGGGCTGGCCACGGTGGACTTGGTCCCCCTCCAGCACTGTCAGCTTGTGTGTAATCTATGGTTTATAATGCAGGAGGCATTAGACACTGCCTGTGTAATTACAGTAAGTGTCACGCTAGTGTGTTTAAAAGGCATATATTGCACACACATGCTTAACTGCTTATGAAAACCTTTTTTGAAAATGGTGATTAATGGGAAATGGTGGCGATGGAGTCACAGAGTCCCCGAGATACCGAGGAGCATCTTGCAAATAAAAGAAGGAGGAAGCTGCGTGGTTTCCAAAAGTTAAATGACGCGTTATATAAATGCAGTAAAATGTAATTGAGCAGCATGACAGCAGGTGATTTATGAAAGAATGCAGATGAACTTCCTTGTCTTTTGTTCTCCGGCATCAAAAGGCAAAAAGCAACCTACGCCCTCGAAGCACATTGTCTGTATAGCTAATCAGAGGGAGCGTCAGGAACAGCAAATTATAGCACAATGGCTGTTTATCTAGCTCAATCCTCAGGTGAGAGTCTGAGAGACTGAGAATACATTTCAAAACTGGGGCATGTAGCTTGTTTTTGTTGAGATTTTGTACAAACATTTGCATCATGTAGCAACCGTAATTACGTCTGAGAGCGTGGGACCAAACCAAAATATGTTTTTATAATCCATCAACAAATTACAGTCCTTTGTGCAAGCTTAGCCGTACACGAGGAAACCGAGTATGAATATTTTCGGCCAAGGTTATTCTTTTAGGTCAATGTTTAAATAAACAGTCTCATTGCATCTATTGCAATATTCACAGTGCTTCTCTCAAATTTTACAAGTTTCCTTCATCGTGTCTCGTCAGCAGGGGAGCTCACCAGGGCATAAGTCTGCCAATCTTGGTCCATCTGCTCTTTGTAATGAAGAAACCAACGATCGGGTCGGTCACTGCACCCCAAGCTTTACCAATGAACAGCACCATGGAGGCCTGGAAGGCGTTGATCTGCAGAGGAGAACGAGGGAAAGATGAGAGTTTTTAAAGCCACTTGCAAGGACAAAACGTCCATTTGATTATACATTTGAAACCACACACACACACACACACACACACACACTCTTTAACTACACTTTATCTTCTAATGCATTTACCTGAGCGACATCAAGCAGGTAGATTTGCAGGAAGAAGGCCGTGGCACTGGCAGCCACCTCCTTGGGTGCGCCACCAATGGCGAAACATAATTTACTGCATAACGACAGCTTCTGGCTCAAGTCAGTCTGTGGAGACAGGTGGAGAGGGACATGAACAAAAAGTACTGTAAGTGTACAATGTAATGAGTACAATTGTAACTTAGAACAGGTGGAGGGTTAGTCTGAAATGCAGGACACAAAGGAAATGAAGGACCAACCATTAACCACACCTTCCAGCTGAAGTCTAAACTATATACAAGGTCCTTGCAATGCAGCTATAGACTCAAATTGTCCAACGTGTTTGTGGATGACATCATACATTTACGGTTAATCGAGTCAACATTGTGACATAATGTAAAGCACCATATTTAGATCATGGTAAGTCATCAGCCATATTTCAGGAACAGGAATCATATTTAGCTAGTGTGTCACTTTGTTGGTGATTCAGTGTCAACGTAACAAACCGTATGTTTCTGTTACTCAAAGTTTTACGCAGAAGTGTCACTTCAGTTTGTTTCAGTATGAACTCCTTCCCGGACACACCAACACAAACTAAGGTGTGTCACTCCAAGCAAAAAAATAAAAATGAGGCCCTGAGACCAGACTTATGACTCACAAATTAGTGAATCCTGCAGTCATTCATATCTGAATCCTGTCTAACTCTATTTCAGGTGCTCCAAAAATAATATCTCAACGTCACAATGATTCATTGTAAAGAAAAGTACAGTAGGTCTCACTGGTTTATATGTGGAGGATATGTACATCTGTTTTCTCATGGATTTCACTCCCTAAAAAAGACACAAATTGCCTCCTGACTACAGCTTTAAATCAGATCTCGCTATATCTGTGACTCCCTAAATTCCAGGTTACTGTAGCAGGCAGGCAAGATGCTCCTATATAAATGTGTGTGTATGTGTGTGTGTCTGTGGGTGAAATAAAAAGGGATCTAAAGAAGACCCCCTGCCGGCTGTTAGCATTGTGGTCTGTCTGTGCAGACAGTGAGGCCCACAGAGGAGCCTGAGAAACCCACCGAGTCATCCACGGCTCTGCTTCCCTCCCCGTGCTCTGCTAAAACCATCAGGCACGTGACTGCGCATGTGTGTGTGTGTGTGTGTGCATGTGTGCAGCAAAAGCCAGCTTTCATCTTCAGGCATGAATAAGACGAGACACCACAGTCTGGAGGAGCCCAATATTTACAACTGTCTCCGAGCCTGTGCACATATATCAACCTTTGGCTTTTCCTCCTTCTGCGTAACCTTTGGTGTCAGTCACACACACACAGAGCGGCGTCACCCCACATCCAGAGGCCAGGATTGTCCCAGAGCTGCTCCCCTCAGAGCTTTATGAAAGAAGGAAATCACCAAAGTAACCACAGCCGCGACCAATACACTGTTATTATCCGGCTCACGTTTTCTCTTCCTCCTTTTTTTGCCCCTTTAAAACATGGAGGGCTCGGAGAACGACAATTACCAGGAGGGAGGTGTGTAATTATTCAATCGCAAGACAAGCGGGTCAGAGGTAAGTAAAGGCTGCGCGGCGGTTCCGACTTCAAAACTCGCTCTTCTTCCACTCTCACTGCAATTACCCCTAATTGGAGAGAAAAAAATCAAAGTCTTTGGTGTCTGGAGGACGCTGCTTAACTGATGATGTGCAAAAATACTCTGTGTGTCTCACTCTAAACACGTTTTCTTTCCCTCCAAAATCTTCCATTCAATCTTCCATTACTGAGTTCTTATCATCAAAGAGGATAAACAGGATATCCCTTCTACTGTTGTTGTCTGGATGCACACACACAAAAATACACACACACACACATACAGGCCAATATATAGAGACACATATGAGCATATACAGAAATACAGGCTCTGGATAAAGGAAGCATCTGCAGAGTTCAGACAGTCAACAAGCGAGGGACAAGGACAGATAAGACTAATCTCTTAAGTTAATGAATCCTTAACCATTGAAGGGAAAACAATTTAAATCAGCACTGAGGATAATTAAAGAAAGGAGAGCGAAGAAAAAAAAAAAACCCTCTCGAGCCAACGAAGCTATATTCTCAAAAATAAACACAAATGCCTCCACTGAATGTTCGCATGCTGATGTTAAGCTGCTAAAATGGATCCACAAAGCAGTTTAAATTTCAGTGAAGGATTTTCTGAAAATTCTGGGTATCAGGGTCATAACACAGATTCAGTTATATACGAGTCAATAACAGTAGCTTTGCGCCTTCGGTTCAGATTATGGATTATGAGTATGACAGGGAAAGGTTGATTATGTCGGTGATGACGACGACAAGCCATTAAAATGACAACAGTAGCCCGGCTGTGGCAGTAATCCAAAATCTAAAGATGTACTGGTGTACAGTCATCATTTATGCTGCATATGCATGAATATCATCACAGGGGAACAGCTCTGTTAGAAATACTTGGTGATGGAAATGGATTGGCAAATTTTTCATGTGAAATTTGCTGTGGTGGTTTACCCACTAATGACAGTGGATCTATCATTTAGTCACATTTACAAATAAAGGAAACTCCTTCATCTATTATGTCTGTTTATATAATATCCTGTGTGTAGTAGTGTTTTTCAAAGCCGTTAGTCTACACAGTAAAACATGTCCAAGACTTCCTATTTATTTGAATGTAAATATATTTTGTTGCATCCACTTCAGTCAGCTTGACATTTATTTCTGTATCTTATGTTAATTTGAGGAAGGTTAGAGTTAAACCTGGATCCATTGCAATAGTTAGTCTCCCCAGTGGAGAGGAAACACCAGCACACAAAGTCACATGATTCATTTACATTGTGGTTTCTTAATTAATTCTGTTTCTATTGCCTGAAGTCACATTTATTGATAGAAATATTACTGTCTCATCCAGGAGGAAAACACTTTTTAACCACGTAGATTTTATCTTTTTTGTTTTGAACTCAGCTTTGCATTAAAAACGTAGATGAAAATGCACTTAATGTAACAGCAACACAACTCTGACTCATTTTTCATAATCTGCTATAAACTGAGTTTAACAGCTTTGGATTATTACACTTGTTTTCTCTAGTTTGTTGAATTTACACATTTGGTTTATTTCATTTCAATGACTCTTACAAGCTTAGTTCATTTAAATCACATTTTGTAGTAGGACAGCAAAATTATACATATATATACAGACACAGAGAGAGAGAGAGAGAGAGAGAGAGAGAGAGAGAGAGAGATACAGATATAGATATAGAGATAGATATATATAGTTTCACGATTCTGCATTTTATGGGAAAACCTACAAGAAGTCTACGCTTTCAGGTGTCAAGTCCAACTCCATGGAGTCAAAATCAACCAAAAAGCAGAGCATATTTGATAGAGGTTCGTCAGAGATGAAACAGTTGCTAAACTGGTTAGATTGCGTGATGTCATGCTGCTTCACAGACACCTTAGAAAAACAGAAACTGACTAACTGTCAGGTTATTACATTATGACAGCACAGGGTAGCTGCATTCATAAAGAGACAATACACCATGCAAAGACTTCTATCTTTAATTTCCTCGATTCAATAGCCTGTGGGCCATGTGTGCGTGAGGAGCAACACTCTGAACACGCAGCTCAAATATACAAACACACTCTGAAAAAAATCAGGCTTCCTCACTTACACATCACAGCGAAACTGTAATAAATGGTAAAATAAAACTAGTATTTTATCTCTTCCTAGAGCCACTGCAGTATTTCCTATCACAGCTGTGAGTACAACTATCTCCATCACCACTGATGTTGCAGACAGAACAAAGTAATCATTCCCATCAATATAAACAACCTTTCTCAAATGAAAGCAATCCACTTCCAGGCACTGAATTCACTACCAGAAGGGATTACATTTCACAGGAAAACAATGGAGATGATTAATCACAAACAGATAAGCAACTAAAGAGATCACACTTTCCATCTTTTTCCCCCTATCCATCCAATCAAGTCAATCACAGTCACACTAAGCCGCAGAAACACCAGATGAAATAGAAAATCTCAGTCAGTTTCAGTGACGCCTCAATAGATCCAGTGAGTGTTTACAGCTATTAACATGTGATCACAACAACACAAAAGAAAAACATCACAAACACTTGATCTTACCTGCTGAGAAGTTTTGGGAAACAACGGTTCACTGGGCTTGATGAGCTTCCCCGCAGAGCCCTGCACTCCCCTCTCTCCCTTGGTCATGGCTGAGAGACTGTGTGTGAGGCGACAGCCGTACTTCTGTGACTGTTGTGTGTTGAAGTAAGTGTGACTGTGACTCCTTGCGTGTGAGGAGAGAGGAGTCTGCCACTGGGTGGTGTGTGTCAGAGGGTGAAACTGGATGTGGCTCTGACTCCGGGTGTGTGTGTGGTGTGCGTGAGTGACAGCTCCGGAGGCAGGGAGCTCCTCCTGCTGCTCCTGCTGCTGCTCTGTGACAACTCTGCTGCTTTCTGCCGCCATTCACATGCTGAGTGCGCTGCTCTGGAATGAGGCCAGGAAGGGAAGGGCAAAGTCAGACTCACAGATATGCAAAAACAAACAAAAAAACACACTCACCTGCACTCACTAACAAGTATTTACTCAACACAAGAATGCAGGCATGGGGGACACAGACACACACACAGACAAAGAGCAGCTGATTGGATGCTTGCATAAAAACACACATAAATGGGACAATGCAGGAGAGAACATGAACACAGATGCAGGGGGATACACACACACACATACACAAAGTCTACAATTTAAAACAAGTAAAAGCAAAACCATCATCTGCTGTATGCTGATTATGAGAAACACTGGTTTCAAATGCGACGATGTCCCGTGCAGGAGTAGACTGTAGTCTGCCCTCATCTTACTATTACTGTAAGTGCATCCATCAACTACCACTCTGCACACCTGATAAGAAGGAGACAGCAAAAAAAAAAAAACGGCAAATATATCATCTTACCCCCGTGATGATGGCCAAAGCAGACGGTGCTGTCAGTTAGGAGTTTGGTTATTGTGGTGATGTGCAGGTCAGCCAGCCAGTCAGTGAGTCTGACGGGCAGGATGAGAAGGAGACTGCGGAGGATGGAGATGGTCTGCGCGTCTCTCCACTCCTGTTTTCGGTTCCAGTGACGGAGCTGCGCCCTGCAGCGGCCGCGGCGGTGTATGGCACGGATGGGTTGCATGCATGCACGTATGTATGTATGTGTACGTGTATGCATGTGTGTGTGTGTGTGTGCATCTGTGAGGAGATTATGGCGAGACATAAACTGGAAAGCAATATGTGTGTGTTGGATGGGAACAAACTGTGATGGCACCATGCGTAAAACACTTACTTTATTGTGGCTGTAGATTGGTGTGTTTTTTTGTATTATTTTCATTTAGGCTGATTGTGTTTTAGTTTTTTTTTTGTTAGATGTTGGCCATAAATGGTATTCAGAATCTCAGCTTATAAACTGTTGGTTCTATAATAGCTCAGGAGATAATATCTTAATTGGTGCATTCTTGGCTCCTGTGCAGCTTGGGCACCGACCTATTTACCAACAGCATTCCAGTCCACCTCAATGTCTTTCTCACGCAGGGATATTCAGCTACAAGTGGAATGTGTACAGTGCAGTTTGGTTTCATCTCACACGTGGAGAATTACCTTGAGGTGGTTCTTTGGAACAAGGAGCCGGAAAAAAAGGTGTGTGTGTGTGTGTGTGTTTGAAAGAGACGCTCTCAGGCATCCAGCTGCATATTTCCCACGCTGCATCATCATCATCATCATGACAATTAAATCATCACCGTGGGGTAGCTTCAATTCCACTGTAAACTCGTCACTTGCAGCACTACAGTCCCTGCCTTACAACCTTTGCAGTTACAGGAGTGTATCTAATGCACAGGTGTCAAAGTCGTGCCATGGAGGGCCAAGACCCTGCAGGTTTTCTTTCCAACCGGCTCCTGAAGCAGGTGATTTTAATGATCAGCGCCTCCTTCAGTTTGAGGAAAGGAGCTAATCAGTGAGATCAGCTGCTGGAGAGCCGCTTGGAAAGAAAACCTGCAGGGTCTCGGGCCTCCATTGGCACAACTTTGACACCTGTGATCTAATGTGTGTGTCTGTGGTAGGTCTACTTAGAGCAGGGGTGGGCAACCCTGGTCCTGGAGGGCCGCTATCCTGCATGTTTTAGATGTGTCCCTCTTCTAACACACCCGATTCAAATGATCAGGATTGTTAGCAGGATTCTGCAGAGCTGGATGATGAGCTGCTCATTTGAATCAGGTGTTTTGGAAGAGGGACACATCTAAAACATTCAGGATAGCGGCACTTGAGGACCAGGATTGCCCACCCTGACTTATAGGGTCACTCCAGTGATTATTAGGCATTGCTCTTTCAAAAAGTAGAGTAGAGGTCTCCAATCCTGGTCCTGGAGGGCTGCTATCGTGCATGTTTTAGATGTGTCCCTCTTCCAACACACCTGATTCAAATGAGCAGCTCATCATCAAGCTCTGCAGAAGCCTGATAACGACCCTGATCATTTGAATCAGGTGTGTGACGAGGGAAACATCTAAAACATGCAGGATAGCGGGCAGCCCTCGAGGACCAGGACTGGAGATCCCTGAAGTAGAGACTCAGACAGAGGCAGAGGTATACAGACTTTATTACCCCATGAGCTCGAAAACAAAGTCCTTGTGCAGTGGAAGCTTCAAATAATGCTCAGGACAGGTGTCATACAAACTGGACATTCCTACTTGACCATAAGCTGCCATGTTACAGAGAGAAAACAAAGGACCTTCTCCTCCTGTCATTGGACAATCACATCATCACCAAAGTTCTGAGTGTCCTTCACATAGAGGCTATTCACTGTAATTATTATGTGTAAATAGCATATATATAATATTGTTTCAACAATCATTTCACATTAGGAACATCGGTTGCTTTATTTAATTACATTAAATTAAACTAGAAAGCTCAAACCTCTGGAAAGGCATAATTCACTTGGACTGATGCTACAGACTGAACAGTGGGGCCCTCTTGTGGTGAAATAGCAACACTATGTTGTTAAAACATTCACAAGTTATAATAAACAAGGATTTTTCAGGATTTTTTTTGGACAGGATCCTATTTTCTCATCCAACATGTAATCATTTGTTCCTTGGAGGAAAGTAAGAGAGAATCCAAAACTGAGGAGGATGTTTTATATTGTGCAGTGTTTGTATAATTCACAGAGTCACAAAGCATCAAGAACCAGATGTTAATCAGAGACACAAAGATTCAATTTTAAGTGTGATGTCTTAAGACCACCGCTGCGTCCTGAACTTCAAGTTAGTGTCTCTTTCCCTGTAGATTTACACTTCATTCCCCAAATTCTAATAAGGTTTTGCAGGATTAATCTGTCAGTCTCATTTTCACTGCAGGATTACAATTTTGGTAAATTTAGAGACGTTTCATTCATGGAATAAAACTATTTTTAATGAGAAATTGTTCTGAGGCATGACCCTGAAAAGAAAGTCAGTCTGTCTGTGTGTTTGTCTGGTAATGTTATTTTTATAGGGCCCTTCTCAGACTATGATTTATGATATATTGAGCCTTCAATTTTCCCACAAAGCGCTTTCATAAGCAGCTCTTTTAATGCAAGATGCTTACTCTCCACAGTAAGCCTCTCCTCAGAGCATGACAACAAACATGTCATGGAGACCTTGGCTGCTGAACCCAGACCTCTCCATAAATTCCAAGCATGCAAACCCCTCAACCAAAACCACATTATTGACACCGACAAAGGAACCACCGCAGAAAAGTCAGGCATATGACCTGCATTAGAATGGGTATGTTTCCGATAATGCGTGAAGAGGAATGTGCAAAATGAAAGGTTGGCTGCCGCACGAGTAAAAGGGTCATTCTGAAAGGAAATGTGGGAGTTAAAGGGAAAGTAATTCCCTGCATGCTTAGCCTTATTAAATATGTAGCACAAAGGAAATGTGCTCTCTTTGACTCTTTAGCCAGACCCCCTCTGGCCGACAACCAAGCGATGCCCACAGCCTGCACGTCCAGGTAAAAAAAAAAAAAAAAAAAAATCTAAATGTGCAGTTTAGAATCATAAAAAGATTCTTCACAGAGGACAAGACATTTCTGCCGCTGAGTTTCTTCCCCTGACCTTGACCATCCTGAGGCTGTCAACTCTTCTTCCTCAGCTATGAGCAAATACATGTCCCCCACTCCCTCCTCCCCTCCCCTCCCTGTCTCCCTTTAAATATTGAAGATGGATAATGGTGTTCGCCTTCTTCCTGAGGCCAAGCAGTGGAGCTTGGAGAAAGAGAAGCCAACATGTAAAAGCACACGCATGTCCTTACACATGCCAAGAAACACGAGATGGTTCAACAGCCGAAAAAGGCCCAGTGGGAATTCAACCTTACTTCACCCCATCTCAATGAGGCGTTTTGGCGCTGTTATACCTCAGTGGTAAGTGAAACAATTAATTTCTAGAGCTACTGCAACTGGTTATACATCATACCACCAGACACATGCTTTTCATACTATCCTCAAATTTGAATGTGAACAAAGGTGTGGCAACACTGCTTGGTGTCAAGCCTCAATTATCATGACAATCACACGTGAATGAGCTGATGGACTCTAATTAACAAATATTTCTGTCAACAGTGCTCATGTCACCTGTGCAGAATTAATAAGACTGTAAAATAAAGCACCCAGGAGTTTATACATAAAAAAAACCTCTCTCTGTTTTTGCCTACGTTTGTTTGTCAACAACATTGCTGAAAAACTGATGGACAGGTCATAATTTTTTTTTATTTTTTTTTTGAGCGATAGGGATTTACCCAGGAAACAAAATTAAAAAAAAATCTCATAAAATCTCTTACAATAGGCAAAGATTTTAACAAGATAACGTAGCATTTCACTACAAGAGGGCAACAAAGTTCAGTTTCTAGCATCAGTGCAGCTGGATCATGCCTTGGTGAGGGTTACATACGTGGAGATTTTCTACAGTGTATACTTCGTGTTTCTTAACAAAAAGCAGTCGTCCTCGTTTGTGGACACTATATCTAATCCTATTATCTTTGTTTGTGGACACCCCTATTCTTCCTTCTAGTGGTAGCAAAAGCACAATCCATCAATTCATGTATTATTACTACTACTATTACTTTACTACTCTCTGTTCAAAGACGATGCTTAGTTTTTAGACTTATCAGGACCCAATAAGCTAGGCAAAATTAAAAATGCATGGCAAACAAAAGCTCGGGTCTCAGGAAGTTACTGGATTCTGTTGAGAAGTTACTCTCACATGCAGAATGATAATGTCTACAATCTGAGACAGTTTTGTAGAGATCAGACATGGATTATGCCTCAGCAGAGGTTTGTGTTCTCTCCGAGCTCTCAAAATGAAATTAAGGGACATGCATGACTTTAAGGAGAAGGATTTTTATTGTATTATAGCTTAATCCTTCAATGATTCAAATAAAAACAGCACATTCTGACCTTGCCACCCCAAAAACAAAAGGCAAATGTTCACAAGAAAGAAGAAAAAGAAAACAATAAAACTGATAGACCCAAACAGCCAGGCCTACATAAATAACTTTTTATATATTATATTAAAATAATGTGTAAAGAAAACATTCGGTTATATATATTATAGATATTGTAAACTTAAAATACCAGCCCCTTATTTATACTGTAAATAGTGCAGAGAAAGTGGTGCTCACACTTTGGGAAGACTTTCGGAGACTTAATTGGTGGTGATGGTGGTGGTATTGTTTGTATATGTGTGAAGGAAGGAGGGAGGGAGCGTTACATGTGGCAGACTAACAGATGGGAACACATGGCAGACCATCTGCAATGGTGACAGCACAGTCTTTCTGCAGTTTGGGGATTTTTAGGGAGATCTGTTGGCAGGTGAACACTGTCCCCAGGAGGAAGAAGACAAAGTAAACATTGACAACAGCACCTCGGCAGCACCTCAGTGACAATATCATCATTAGGCTGCAGCTAATGCCGCCCAGAGAAGTAACAATCGCAGCACAAACTGCAGAAAGTAACATGTTACGGGAGGATATCGGGAGGAGCGTGATGTGTCAGAGTGAGGGGAGGGATGAGTGGTGTGCTGTGTGGATTATGGGGCCCTGATGGTCAGGAGTGTCCAAAAGGAGCTTGTGTGTTCAGGGGTCTCTGGACAATGACAGCGTTGGCCAAATCCGCCTCTTCAAGACTTAATTCTCTGTCGTTGAGCTCTCGGAAAGGGACTGAAGTCGTCAGAGTGAACGGCGGGCAGCTCCTCTGGCAGCGCGCCACGAAATCTTGAACATCAGTGATCCTAGAATTACAAATACAAATACATACAAAAAAAAAAAAAAGGAGACAGAAGAATAAAAAAACAAAATAAATATAGACATAACTCTGCCCCCTTGTATTTAGCAGCACAGCATTCCCAGCCAAATACCCTACTCCCTATTGTGACACGTGATTCCTCTCTGAGGCACTATACTAGTAACATCATCTATTATTAATACCGGCCCAGCATATACAAGCAATCCTATGGCAATCCTATCCTCGCACATTGAGGCTAGCTTAAGGTTGGAGGGGTTCACTCCTCTCTATCTTTTAGCTACTAACCCTGTTATATAAATGCTGCATCAGAGTTACGCAATCCCTCTCTGGGGATTTTATAGATCCACGCCGTTGCTACATCTCAGATTATGTTTTCTGCAAGCCCCATGCACCGTGGCAGGGGGATATAACATGCACCATGCCTTCAGTCTTCAAACTCCAGCAGACTAGAACAAAGCATTACGTAATCCAAAATCACCCCCCCCCAGCCACCTCCTACAACAAACAAAAAAATCTTTCATCATCCCTTGAACTACTTCTTTTTCTGCGATGCTTGAGATTATGGGATTTAAAGCACAGCACAGCAGGAGCAGAGAGTGCCCAGATATTCCTCAAACAGAATAGACTCTTGTCTTTTTAAAAAAAATGTATTTGATTATACAAAGAAAGCACACTGAGATGTGAAGTGGTGTATTTTAGCTTTGACATTGTCATACACACCGATGCGATAGGTTAAACCTCTGCACCAATCTCCTGCCGTCGGCCAACCAGATCTGCAGCGAGGTAACGGGAAGGGTGTGGTCTAGTGTTACCATGGGAATAGGAGGAGATTCTCCATCCTCGTGCACAGATGGTGACCTGGCCACAACTCTGGGTGCAACACTGGAAATGGACAGGAATAAGTAACAGATTAATCCATCAGTTTGACGTGTGCACAGCCTGGGGATTGTGAATTATGTCATTTTGACAACTGCTAGGTGTGGGCAAATAAACAAACAAATAAATAAATAAATAAATCTCATGCTGAAAAATGTTTGTATTCATAGGGTGATGTTATAAAAATGATGAGGTTCCTACTTCATGAGGCCGACTGTCTGCTTTGTCAGATTTATTTGTGTGGTTGTTGATACCTGGATTTAGAAGGACACCTAGTGGTGTAAAATATTATGGTAGAGGTCGTGGTACACTTGTCTTGAAAGGTGGCACAGACGACTACTGCTTCAATCGCCTCAACAAACACATTAATAAGCATTTAATGACAACTAAATAGATCTGTATATGCAAAATCACGAATCAATACATTTATAAAATACAACCTTCCCAGCAACAATCTCCCACCTGCCCAGTCGGTATCCTCTGCCGCTGAAGGGGTGAAAGGCCTTCTTTCTGGGGACATAATTTTCCTCGGTCAGATCCTCCACACTGATCTCCAGCTCCTCCTCTTCTGCTCTGCTCTCCCACTCCGTCGGAAGCTCCCTATAGGAGACAGATAAACGATCGGGTTTTGAGTCTCGTCAGATCAATCAATATGACAAATGAGTTGCTCTAATGATCATTACGCTTGATCTATCTTAGGCCGCCCAGCCGCGGTCTGCAGGATGGACATCTTTAGTGCTAATTTCCTCCTGGGAGACCGATGGGGTTCGACTGTAATACCGAACAAATGAAACGAACCAAGGGCAGACGATATGTTACATGTGAGGGACATATGGGCCTGGGCTCTCTCTAAATACGTCTGAGTATTTTTGGACAGTTACCTCTTTTTTGCTCTCCAGGCTCTCTGCTTGAGCTTTGATTTGAGGAGATTTCTATCAATATTTAATTAATTAATTAATTAAATATAACTCTTTAAAACACATAGTGCCCAAATTGCAGGGATTTAAAAGTAATTAGATACTCGGACATGTTACTTTGATAAATCTGTGTCTCAGCGTTTATTGATGCAGAAAAGTGCTCTAATGTGGATCAGAGTTGATTGAGAGTTAGTATGTGACATTTAGACTGAGCATAATGTAATCTGTCAAGGTGAGAAGAAAAAAGTTGAAAATACAAATAAAGAAGGTAAGAATTGGACTTCAAAAAAGTAAGGATAACTATACAGTGGCAAACAACAGAGACTTTCCAGTCAAATGAATGACTGGAAAGTCATTTGCAGTGAATAGAAAATTAACAGTAATAGCTATAATTGTGACACAAGAAAGAAAGAAAGAAAGAAAGAAAGAAAAGTAGGAATACATAACATGGCAAAATAAAAGTCAACTTTAAATGTCTGGTTCAAAGAGAGAAACAACAGAAGGTCTGCTGTTTCTTTTCCTCAGACTCTAAGGCTGTTTGAGGTTATTAAGTGTGATAAGCTCAGAGAAAGAGGATAAGTAGCTCCTCTATGGGTAAAGGTCAAAGATGCCCAATTTTCTTTTGCCTACAATGTAGTGTAAACAATCTGGATTTGTCGTGACAATTGCATCTGAAGGAAAATTGCACACAGTAACGACTTTGATGGTGGGGACAAGACGTAGCAGATCAAGATGTCCAGGACATGATGAAATGAAAAATGAATATGGGGACTAGATGTTAAACCTGTACAGAAATAGATAGTAATCTTGGATTCCCTGCTAAAAGTCAAACTGAATTTTAACTGTAATTATACTCTATTTGTATTCTGTGTATTTTACTTTTCTTTTTTGATTTTTAACTGTTCATTGTAAAACACTTTTGCGCTGTATTTCATGTATAAAAGGTGCTTCACAAATAAAGAACATTACTATCATTATTTATTTGGCAACTGTTTACATACGTAGTCTCTTAGTTTTTTCAGTTTCTCAGTGAGTACAATCAATGAAGTATCACCTCTCATATGAAAGGGTCAGAGATTCAACAAGGTTTTAACTCACACTGATTAATCCCTGGTATATATACCTCTACTATAAGATAAGAAAACAGTATAGGTAAATCAATCTGGGACACAGTTGCTTTCCCAGAGCCAACAGCAATAACATACAATGCCCTAATAAAAAAACTAATAAAAACATGTAAGTAATATCACTGTTTATTGCCTCTTGATGGAGTGAACTGTTGAGCTGTTGTGCACTTGTAAAAGTATCTCTTAAACCACCAATATCAAACAAAACCCAAGTCTTTGCTTAAGATATGAAGATCCTCCTGTTCTTTAAAGCAGCAACATCCTGCTTAACACACCTTTAATACCTATACTACATTTAAACTCACCCCCTTTTAATGGAATCCAGGAAATCTTGATTCTCTGGTACGGAGTAGCTTCGAAAGTCCTCATCGTTGACAGTAAAGCCATCCTTCCACAGCCTCACCACCATCTCCACCTGGAGTGAAGGCAGAAACAATGAATGAGATTTTATCAGCCCGACAGCAGAGGCCACACAACTGATAGCATCAGAAAATATACCTGTAATGTCCCTGGAGATTGCTCTGCTTGACAGTGTCAGCTTAATGTAAATGCTGAATGAAAACATAAGTCAACTGCTTTGAATTTAATAAACTGCATGCAATTGTATAAAAAATTACACTATTACAACCCACATATGTTACTTAATCTTTCATTCGTAGACTGTTAATTACAAGAATCTAATCTAATAATTTAAGTATGTATAGTGTAGTTTTCCCTGACAGGTGTAAAACAGACATTTGCAGAGACGTGGCTCTTACAAAGAAGTGGGGTGAATGTGTCTCTGACCTTTGAAGTCCCCGAGGCATCATAACAGATCTTCTCCACCTCATCAAGGAGGTCTTCTACCGAGAAACTACGCCTCATTGGAACCTCCTCTTCGTTTTCCTCACCGACGGCCCTGAAAAAGAAATAGAGAGGTGTGTAATTTACTCATTATTGAGTTTAGCCTGCAGTCATCACAGGGTTTATAATAAAGAACCATGCAGTGATGAGTCCAAACTCCTTCAGATATGTTAAGTTTTTAGAGCACACGACACACAAAATACTCTGCTTGCCACATTCACTGTCCCATAGAATTGATTTCTCATTCTAGACACATTCTCCTAATATAAATCCAAATAGTTCACTTACTATTGCTTCTCTCACCACTGGAGTTACAGGAACTCTATTGAATATAAAGATTTTTTTTTAAATAAAAAATAAAATGTTGTCACTTACCATTGTTCATCTTTCTCATCCCCCTCAGTGTCAATCTCTTTCATGACGTTCTGTGTTTTCCATCTAACAACAGAACAAGCACACACATGCTGTGTTAGGGGCCTGCTGCTGCTTTATAAGCATGCTGTGTATTATAGGGGTAACCTTTATTTACTCATAGGTTCATTGTACGCACTTAATCACGTGTACATTGCTAGTGTAGCACACTCCTTTTAAAAAAAATGACCTAAATCCGATCATTTCCTTATAAAGCTCATCGATAAACAACCACACGAGCCAGCAGCCTGTAGCGTTATCGTGAATTATGCAAGTGGGCGTCTGAAGCAGTGGAGGTGCACACGACACGGGACCTGTTCATAAAAACGTGACTTCTATATATTTACACATATGTACACACACACACACACACGCAGCAGCTGCTCGTTAGCATGCGAGTATTAAGGGTAAGGTCAAAGCCTGATTTACCAGTCCGTGTGTGGTCGGTTAATCCCGGTCTACAACATCTGCAGCCACAAGTTTCGTCCAGCGGCTCTTCTGCTGAGCAATGTTTGTGACGTAACAGTGCCGTAAACCCGCTCCTCCTGTCGTAACAACGGTGTACTGCTGAACTCAGCACATCTCTTCCATTGAAATCTAGGATTCAGTTGTATTAAATAACACCCGAAGCACCACCACATACAGATATCACACCTCTGTCTCTACAACTCTATTTATATTTTGTGTTTTGACTACTGTACAATATACTGCCCCTCCAATATACAATATACTGGTAGCTAGTCTTAATCCAATATTGGACTAACTATCCTGGGTTAATTTGAGGCAGAAAGATGGATTGTTTTTACTCAGTGTTTTATGATTTTTATCCGGTATTTTATTATGTTGAGCCAGCATTTTTAGGTTTTTACCTTTTTGTGTTTTTTACTCAATATTTTATTATGCTGAGCCAGCATTTTTACCCCACATTGTGCTTGTCACCCAGTATTTTATTATTTTTACCCAGCATTTTGTGGTTTTTGCACATTTTTA